>JAMKCH010017857.1:0-23781 GCA_023653785.1 Ophioderma brevispina
TCTGGTCTTAATCATTTGCAGGCATTAGGATAACCTGTACTTGTTCAAACATTCAAACAACTGATTTTGATAATTATTAGTTTTTCTAGTAGTAGTATTAAACAAAGTTTTAAATCCCGGTTTGTCCCCGCACCGGGGGGCCGGATTCACCTCACATTCGTAGCATCGCCCTTACTCCCTCCTTCCACTTCTCCTATCACCGCATCCCCCATCCTCAACCCAGACCTCCTACTCTCTCCTCCACTTGCTCCCTCCATGTCCTCTTTGGTCGGACCCCGTCTCCTCAGACCACCCACCTCAAACTCAAAAGCCCTTGTTAAAACATGCTCCTCATCTTCGCTCAGCACGTGCCCAGAGCATTCTTACACATTCACCTTCGCCATTCGGTCGCCGCCTCTTCCAACCCAACAACTGCATCAAATCCTCAGTCTTCTTCCTATCATCATTTCACACCAACATTGCTCTCAAATCACTCACAATCAACCATTGCTCTCTCTGCCTTCTAAAATCCCTTTCATTTTCACTCAGCACCATGTCCACCCCATACATGCATCACTGATCTCACACAACTCCTGTCCACTGTATCACATCCCTTTCATCTTCAACAGGAAACTTCTACCAAGTACACTCTCCACATTCTCTAACTTCACCCACCCATCCTTACTCTGGCTTGTCCACCGCTGCCTCACATCCACCACCCCCGCACTAATCCTGTAACCTAGGTATGTGAACTCCTTCATTGTTTCCACCTCGTCACACACCTTTTCCACCTCCTTCCCCACTCCCTCAACACCCTTCTTGCATCCTCTTCCACAAACACAACGTCTCTCGCCAAACTTGGGGTCACCTCTTCATCTTTGGTGCATCTCCCTGAATCCATTTCCCACATTTCTCACACCGCCACTGAATTTGCCCTTACCACCCTCTTTCCACATATTCCACATTGGGTCGACCTTACTATCACTAACACCTCCCCCTCCTCCCCACGCACCATCACTTTAGTCTTCCCAAGGTGTACCTTCAGAGGCCGCTTACTCTCAAATTGCCTCCTTCCACTTCCAAAACTTCTCCCTCAAACGCCTCATTGTCTCCCACATTAAAACTAAATCACAGCAGACAGCAGCTCACTCATCAAACCTTCTTTGCATATCACTGATAGTGCCTTTGAGTTCTACATAGTGCTTGGACTAATGATGTAGGCATTAATACCATATGGGTAATTCTCCGTTTTTATGGTAATGCACTATGATGCAGCAACCTTCCCTGGCAGTGGTGGCAACTAAAACTCCCCGTTTATAGACAGTTCTACAACAGAATATTAAGGTTAATGCACCTCTTAAATATTACAGTTATTTTTAAGAATGTCCAGGTATTATATCCTTATTGAGGCTTAGCAATTTTCCCTAAAATGCATTTTTAAATATGCCCTATGACATCATAACCGATTCTCATATTCAACCAGGCGATATTTTTGTCAGGCAGAAGGCAAGTGTTACAATCCAAATATTCCACACCCCTTATCCTTTGCCATTCCTTTCAACAGCAACAGGGGCTCTCACTTATATTCCATGATCTTCCTCTAACATTCTTGGGTCATTTAATTTCACGTGTTACTGCCCTCGGCTCTCGGAGCTGCCTGCACTGACCAATACTGTCTCATGCACTTATCCTGATGAATGCCTGGTTAAGGTCCTTAGTTTTATCATACAGTTGTTTGTGACGGCTTGTCATCCCTTATAATTAATTTGAAGATGCGAGCACTAACCTTTAAGGCCAACTGGTTCTTCTGTAATGCAGATATGAAAGTGTAAATAGATATGATTTGATGTACGACTGTTTATTGTTCATAATTGCTAATCCCTACTGCAGTGCATTATCCTCTATCAAAATGTCTATTTACGTGAGTACTTTCCTTTGTAGTATTTAAAGGTGCATTTGTGATCCACACCCCCTCCCCCGACTTTTTACCCACAAATCCCCACCCCCCTCCCCACTTACCCTCAAAAAGTTGAGATTTGGAAGTTCTAATCCCCCAACTTCAGTTGATACCGGATCTTGTGGTTTGATGTTATTAGCAAATGCTGTATCCGCAGGTTCCCATAGGCTACTGTACTTAAAGTCTGACTCAGAGATTCGAAATATTATTTTTTTGTGTATAAATTAAAAATAGTCAACTAGAACTAAAGAATATAGTAACCTAAATGCACAATTCCCGACATTTGAGATAATCGGTTTTTTCGTTTTGATGCATATACATTTATGTGTAGTACAAAAGAACATCCCTAGGATACTGTGTATAAAAATAACAAAAATTCCGGATCCGAATTTTATAACCAAAAGTTGTGATTTTTCTATGAAGGAATTCGATTTAAAGTTTAGGCAATTTTCACAACACAGTAAATTAGTATATGACCGAGCATTATGTAGAGGGCAAAAAAACACAATTTTTTGGGAAATTGAGGGGGCCCTCCTCCAAGAAATCCTGAGTCGGGGCTGCCGTTAATTTCTGGTCCATTTATGGACAGAAAATACAAACTTGGCAATTTCTTACAAATATGATCGAATTTGCAAGTATTTAGATTGGGTACCATGCCATTACTAAGAGGCTACCGCGGTTCAGATGATTTAAATCTCAACTTTTTTGTAAGTTGGGGGACAAGGTTGGATCACTTAATGCCCCTCTAAATCGTTTTCAAAATTGTGTCATCAGTGTCGCCTTTGTCTTTAAATTGTTTTAAGAAAAGATTGAAAAAGTGACATCACCAATGTGAGTTACAACAGTTGGAAGTGCAGTAGTTGTCCCGTGATACATCTGTGTGCTGCCATGTATTATAGAACTCAATTTCTTTTTTCTTATTCAGTGTGGCTTCTTGAATGGTTTCTTTAAGGCGACAATTGCCTGAAGAACCATTCAGAGCCCTGGACAAAGACCTTTGGCATACTATTAGTTTGTGGGAATTTCTTAGACCATTTGGCAGCTATTGCACGTACGACCATATTGCACTTACATAACGATATCAGAATCAAAAACTGAAAACTTGGTTTTATTTTGCAAGCCTTTGCAGAATTATGCTCTTGTCAGGCTCAAATTTATTTGGACTAAGTAAACAAACAAAAGGAAATGTGATTCATATTACACTCTCTGCCAAATTGTTCATAGTTATTTAACCGTGCGCCGAGCGTGAACGTGCGTCACAAACGGAAGTGAATGCGGATTGGCTTGGTTTGAGTAGGTTGGCCTCCCATTGGTTAATCGCCATGAGGCTACTCATAACCCATAGCGCGCGCGTTGCCACCCTCTGAACAATTCGGGCAGCAACTGTATAATATCCAATGAACTGTTGAAGAGCTCACAGAATCAAGGTTCTAATAGCATTACGATTCTTGTAACGAATGTTATTATGTGTAACTTGGTAACATATGATGGCATGTGGACATTTTCTGCATGGCAGTGTCTTCCTGGTCTCCAGTGGACTTAAAGGTGGTCATACGTGATCCAGATCCTCGTCCCCCACCCCGACTTACCTAAAACGTTGAGATTTTTTTTTTTATATTATCTGAACCATTTAGCTTAGTAACCCATGTGTATCTAATCTTACATGCAATTCAGTCAATCTGTAAGAAATTCACATTTTGTATTTTCTGTCCGTAAACGTACAGAAAATTACAGCACAGTGGCCAATGGACATGGGAAACAAAGCAATTGTTCATAACACAACCGCAAGATCGGGATCACTCAAATTTATGTGAATAAGCTCTTCAAATGATATTCAGTGAACCATGAATAACAGAATGTGCTAGAATCACGAAATGCACGCTTTAAAGCACTATCAGTTGATTTCAACAAATCGGAAAAAGTACCAAGAATGAGATTTTTTGCACTTCTGTAACGAGAATAGGTATCCTAACTTACCTTACAAGTGATAAGACCACAAGCAATAATAACTACACAATCAGGTATTGTTGGTTATTACTGTCGGCGTATACGGAACACTTACTACAACATTGTAATTAATGGAATCATAATTACTGTTTTCATCCTTTTCTAATCAATTTTTTAATTGGAAATTGGTTTTGTGTGCGAAATCTACAGACATATCCTTCATTTAACGCTAATAATCTGCAAATTGTCAAATATTTGACTTTTTCGGGTGCATCATGATATTTCTTTAAGATTTCCTTTTCAGCAGTTGGGGTCCAATTTTGCCGAGTCCCTGTCACTTCCCTTGTTATTTTTCAGTTTTGGCAGTAGAAACTTGTTAATATGAAATCACCGGGGCTGACTTCTGAAGCTTGTATTATTTTGGAATTTCATCTTATTAAACTACATGTACATGTACAGTTCCATAATCATCAAAACGTTAAAAGTAAATATGTCATGATTCTGAATATTTGGAAAATTTGGTATGGATGGAAGCTTAAGTAACGTAGACTACATATAAACACAATAAGTTTGAAAATTGTCCCACATTTTTTGAGTATTTTGCCCTTTTAATTTTCCGCCCATAGCTTGCTCGAAAACTCTTCCGACAAATCACATCGCAGGCAATGTGACGTCAAAGTGATGACTAGCCATAATTTGACCCTCGTGTGACCATCATAATCGCAGTTTTTGGCGCACTTAATAATAATTAAAACATCAACTAAATGAAACAAAATATGTCATTCTGTTAAACTTAGTTTATCTAAATTGTATTATTACTTTCATTATCCATCATATTAACAGTGTCAGCAATCACATCGAGTCCACACGATGTTTTGGTCATCACTTTGACGTCACGAGGATAGCCAAAATTGTGCGTTTTGGGGATCATTGAAGCCGTGGCGAAAAACACGCCCGTTTGCCTCGTATGTCAAAACAAGCAAAAATTACAAATGCTCTATTTATGTTAAGTTTACATCAATTGTCTTATTTTTTGCGGGAATTCGTGATGTATGTCATATATTTTTTGAATGAAGTCCAAACTGAGCTTGACAAAAATCTTTGACATATTGTCCTTTAAGTTACAACCTACTCCCACTCCTAATACAATTATAACACAGCAATCTAGCTTTGACTTGAAGCTTTGCTAGAGAATAACCCTAACACTACTTCAGTATAGACTGTGGTAGACCTCCCATCATCTTTTTGGAGTCATATGTGACTAGATGAAGAATTGTGAGGTCATTTGGTTCCATCTGACCATTTTGCAATATCAGCTCTGTACAAAGTGCATTTACTTTAAGCACTTTTTGTATTGTATCTTGGTAACTATGAAGGTATGCATATAAAACTCAACCATTTTTTTCTGACCCTCTACCTATTTAAGTAATCAAACAATTTATTATATTTGTAAAACGGTACAAAAAGCTGATAACTGTAGTTTTATCTTGTTTAGTTTATTTCCAGATTTTTGTTTTGACATAAAAGCGCTCTGCAAAGGCCGCTAAGGGCTGCAAGGACATTATTTTAAGTTGAAAACAAGACAAAAGGTGTCACAATACAAATTGGAACATGTTGTCTACCCAATGTATAGTTTGCAGCCGCTGGGTAGTAAATTTCACCACACCATTTGACAAGCCATGAATTAGTGGTGAAGCACTCGCTAGAAGAAGTAATCCATTTTTCACCCAAGGTTTTAAGGAGGCATTTCGTGAACCACAGCTTTGTCCCCCGACTTACCCCACACAAGTTGAGATTTGTATATGCCTCTGAACGTTACATGTGATCCATGCGTACGTAATCTTACGCGCAAATTCGTTCGTATCGTAAGAAAATCATGATTTGGTCTTTTCTGACCGAATGGACAAATTATCGCATAGTGGCCTTTGCGACCATGGGAAAGAAGCATTGTGCTCATACACAAAACCGCTAAGTTGGGACCACCTATAACAGTCGTAATAAGCTTTTCTCGTGGATATCTAGTGAACATGAAATAAACAGAAGAAGGTGCCGGGGAATCATGAAATGCACCTTTATATATTTAGCCATCATAACCACATAAATGCAGTACTCAGTGACTGTTACGTACTGTGAAAGTGGTTATTTTTCCGTGGTTTTAATTTTTGCAAATCACCATGTCAACTAATTAATTTGATGATTTTAATTACACTTGTTAAGTAGTACGTAAAAATAAAATAGGTATGTGAAGTGTCTTTTACCGTATATTTTATCTAACTTAGATTTTATTTACAGTTAGACCATGATTTAAGTGTTGATGTACCAGTACTGATGGTGGAAAATAAAGAAGTCCATTTAAGTTGGAAAACAAATCGTTTGCAATTTTTGAGGGTATTAATTTCTTTCATTGCACTTGTTGTTTACAACCCTACTGAAGATCAATTTTGAAGGTTTATTGGAAAGTAAAACACTACATTAGTCCAGCTTGTTAAGCCACATATTTTTCAGATCTATCCATCCCTATTTTTGGCTTACGAAGTAAGTCTATATGAGAGTGCTGGGTGACCGATCAATATGCTCACAACTTTATTTCCAATTACTACACAAGTATGAAAACACATAGGGATATTGAGGAGTCGAGGAAAAGTTCTATAGGGGCCCAAACACTCACCACCCCTTGGAATACTTTAAAAACACGCAGAAACAGGGCCATAACAATCAAGAAACGCACAGAAAGTGTACACTTGGAACAGACTTTCTTGTAAGACAAAATCAATTATAGTCCATACTCTGGTTCACTGTAGTTTTGGTCTGGCGACTCTTTACATGCATTGTTAGTAGGGGTCTCTACCAAAAAACAGGGACCTTTTTTGGACAGCAAGGTCAGTAACTGTCAATTGTAATGGAATATAACACCACATGTGCTTCTGTGTTGGCCTGGATGTTTGTTTGGCATAGTGATGGCCTTGCAGGGCATATGATTTTGTCACACATGGAGTATGTTTCCTCTTAAATTTAGAAAGTTTTTCTTTGTAGACAACTAAAAATGATTCTTTTTCCTTGAATGCCACTTCAATCATTTTTATGAACTGTTGTGTATGTGTGCATTTGTGTGTGTGTTTGCATGGGTGCGTGTGTGAATTGGAAATTAATGTTAATGGTAAAAATTGTACAATAAAAATCAAATGTGGTATGGACAGCACAAAAACAATAAATTTACAGGTTGGGGAGGGGGTTTCTCTCATTGTGAAGTATGGTTTATGTACCGCCTATAAGGCCCTCATTTTCATGCTTTTTTAATCCCACTGGCTTGAAAGTCAGAGGGGGATATTGCGAGGGTGCGCATGTCCGATGTGTAATGTTGTGTAGGTATGTATGGTATAATGTGTTCCCAGTTTGGTTGGTTTCGTTTTTTTTCGTCTCCTTTGAAAACTGTTTAAGGTCAGATTTAAATCCATTATTTTTTCAGAATCTTCCCTCTATACCTTTGGACACAGCTTAATTACAATAAAACGCATTTCCTGAGACACGTGACTGAGTTTTTAAAAAACCAGGACATGAGTTTTTCTAGGAGGCTTCTGATTGGCTGCAAGTAACTCTATGGATGTTTCCCTTTCCTTTGGGGGTGTCATTATTTTGGGTTTTTCTGTCTACTGTTTGAATTTTGTGGGTGGTTCTGGTGTCTTCTCGTTCATTTTTGGTGTTCCTGGTGTCTACTGGCTCCATTTCTTTGGTTTCCTAGTTGTCACCTGGTTCAATTTATTTGATACTTCTTGTGTTATATCAAAAAATATTGATAGTTACCAGTGTGTTTATACTTTCACTAAGTTATAGGTTCTAGTTATCTAATGAAGCAGGTTCAAGTCAGATCTGAAAACATAATTGATAATAGGGATGATTTTTATCGCCAGGATACAAGATTTATTGGTCGCGCTAGAGTTTGAAAATTATGCGCTCCGCGACTCGCCCAATTATTTGCAACACTCATATAGCTGACCGATAAAATTCTTGTATCCTACTTCAAATCATCAATAGCATATCAGATGGGGTAAAGGTGCAATAGGGGTTCCTTCATATGTGGATGATGTTAAAGGTCATGGACCAAGGCCAAAGGTCATCTGAGGTCATGTACCATTCGTTGGTTAGTTTTCGTTTTTTGCATCTCCTTCGACAAGGGTTAAGTCCGATTTAACCAGACTTGGGGTGACGCGTGCAATAGGGGGTTCCTTCATATGTGGATGATGTCCAAGGTCATGGACAAGGTCAAAGGTCAACGAGCGTCATGTTCAAGTTTGGTTAGTTTTTGTTTCTCTGGCATCTTTGAAAAGTTGAAGTCCGTATTTCAACCTAACTTGGGCCGAAGGTGCAGTAGGAGTTTCTTCATATGTGTTGAGGTCAAAGGCACATAATCAAGGTCAAAGGTCACATATCAAGGTCAAAGGTCATCTGCGGTCATTTTCCCTTGGGTTAGGCTTTCATTTTTCAGGAAATTGGTACATTTCTAGATATTATTATTCCATGAAAACAATTTTTGAATTTTGATGCCCTGCCAACTGACAGCTGCTGAAAATAACCACCTTTGTGTATACTGCCATCTTGCAGGGGGGATGTGCAAGTTTACTGCTGATTTTTAGAAAAAAAAAATTAAAAAAAAAAAAAAAAAAAACAAAACACTTTTTTTTAAAAAAAAAAAACAAAAACTCCCCCCCCCCCCAAAAAAAAAAAAACCAAAAACTTCCAGTGACCCCCATTTTAAGACCATTTCATTTCCAGAGACTCTACTTTCATGTCCAAAAGCCATATTCTACCAAATTTTCAAAACTTTCAAGTAGATGGAAATTGAGGAGATCGCAGCTTATTTTCTGAAAACCTAGTATTCGGAGACCCCATTTTTGGGCCTGGAAATCACCCCCTCCTAGTTTCGGAAGACCCCACGTTTTGGGGGCTGGAATCACCCCCCCCTCGGTAAGGTTTATTAGGAAAGCCAGAAAACCAAAATTGAAAAAAAACCAAAGACCAAAAGTGCAGGAGATCCTGTACAGACAAAATTTTATAAGATTAGAGATGTGCACCCCAGCACGTCGTGGATTTTTTTCGCTTTAGTGTGGTGGTAGACATTGATGAAATATGAAAATCCGGAATTTGAGAGTCAGTCCATTCGTTTTCCGCTAGAGCAATTGGAAATTTAGGGGGCTCACCATCAAAAGTGCCGCCCATATCTTCCGCTGAAGATAGCCTTCATGTTAGAGTTGGGATCCCAGATTATAATGCGCCCTCCTCATTAACCATTGAGAATGATACCTATGTCACATTATTTACTTTTCTCTAGGAGGTATTATTTTGGTGTGTAGTATATTTAGAATATCTGGCATCAGGAAGTTTATATGGTCTGTTTATATTTTTAGATTTGTGTCCTGAGGCCTAACTATGAGCACTTTGTTCACCTTTGGGCCAAATCTGGGGCCCGGTGGTTCTAGTAACTCCAAAAGGATAAGAACATTTTATGGTCCATATTTGGTCAATCAGATTGTACATAGTTGAACTTTAAACCAAGTAACCAAGACACTATGAAAACTTGATAGTAATAAGTGAGGTACAAGCCCCTTGAATATGGTAATGGTACTTTTTTGACACATTTTGCAAGAGAGATTCAATCGCACTTCCCACAATGCATTGTTCCAATGGATGGTTGGGCTACATCGGTACTGATGCTGGATCGTTAGGGACGCGAAACATGCGCTAAATTGACCAGTAATGATCAATAAACCCCTGCATTTTCAGAGCATTTCATCTCATAACGTATCCCACATGGACAACCTCGTACAAAACTTCCAAGGGCGAAGCAATGCTACTGGTATCTTCTCTTCATGTTGACCCCCTGAAAACCAATGTGGACGCATTCGACCGCCCCTCCTGATTTTCAGATAGTTGAAAGACGATATTATTAAACAAATTTACCTGAAAGAAATAGCTTGTCTCATCCTCACTATCCCCCCTCTCACGCGCTCTCCCCTCTCCACTCATGAGTCGACGACTCTCCGCTAAACCTAGGCTCTCACTCCTTTCGATTCTCGTGCCTTCATTCCAACAGATTGTGGGCTCCCTTCCCCTTTATACTCCCACCCTTCTTACCCTTACCATCCGGCCGGGGTTCTGGTGTCTTCTAGTTCCATTTCTTGCTGGTTCCTGGTGTTACTGGCTCAGCTTCATTGGTTTTCCTAGTTGTCAACTGGTTCAATTTATTTGATACTTCCTGGTGTTGATCAAAAATATTGATAGTTACCATTGGTGTTTATTACTGTAACTAATGGTATAGGTTCTGTTATTCTAAACTTGAAGCCAGGTTCAAGTTCCGATTCTGAAAACATAATGATAATATTGGATGATTGTTATCGAAGCATACAAGAATGTATTGGTCTCGCCTATGAGTTTTGAAAAAATTGCGCTCCGCGACTCAGCAACACAATATTTTCAAACTTTTCATTATGTTTGACCGTAAACATTCTTGTATCCTACTAAAATCATCCAATATCATATCAGACTTGGGGAAAGGTGCAAGGGGTTCCTTAATATTGGTATGATGTCAAAGGTCATGGACAGGCCAAGGTCATCTGAGGTCATGTTCAGTTCCGTGTGGTTAGGTTTCGTTTTGGGGCATCTCCTTCGCCAAGTTTAAGTCGATTTAAACCCAGACTTGGGGTGAAGGTGCATAGGGGGTTCCTTCATATGGGATGTGTCCAAGGTCATGACAAGGTCAAAGGTCAACTGAGGTCATGATCCACGTTGGTTAGTTTTTGTTTCCTGGTCACTGTGAAAAGTGAAGTCCGATTTGCAACCTAACTTGGGTCGAAGGTGCAATACGGATTCCTTTAAGATGTGTTGGGTAAAGGTCACATATCAGGTCAAAGGTCACATATTCAAGGTCCAAAGGTCACTACTGCGGTCATTGTCCCCTTTGAGTTAGGCTTTCATTTGTCAGAAAATTGGTTACATTTATAGATATTATTCCATGAAAAACAAATTTATTGAATTTTGCTGCCAGCAACTGACAGCTGTGCCAACTAACCACCTTGGGTATACTGCCACTCTGCCAGGGCCGGGATCGTGGCAAGTTTTACTGGCTGTATTTTTAGTTCCAGTGACCCCCATTTAAGACCCCATTTCATTCAAGAGACTACTTCCATGTCCAAACCCATATTCTACCAAATTTTCAAAACTTTCAAGAGATGGAAATTGAGAGGGAGATAGCAGCTTATTTTCTGAAAAACTAGTTCGGAGACCACACATTTTTTGGGCATGGATAACCCCCTTCCTAGTTTCGGAGACCCCATTTTGGGGCTGGATCACCCCCCCCTCGGTACAGGTTTATTAAGGGAAAGCCAGAAAACCAAAATTGAAAAAAAAAACAAAGACCAAAAGTTGCAGGGAGATCTGTAAGACCAAAATTATAAGTATGCGAGATGTGCACCGCAGCACGTCGTGGATTTTTTTCGCTTAGGGTGGTGGTAGACAATTGATGAAATATGAAAATCCTGAAATTATGAGTGTCATAGTCCATTCGTTTTCCCGCTAGAGCAATTGGAAATTTAGGGGGGTCACCACTCAAAAGTTTGCCGCCCAATGTGAACGACTATGGTGAGAGGGTCACAGATGGTAATGGAGCCCTCCACAACCTTTGAAAAAATCACTATCTATGGGTATATTTGGTGTAGAAGTCAAATCTGGCATCAGTAAGTTCATACGTGTTTAACTTTTAGAGTTACTGAGGCCTAAATATGCCCTTTGTTCATTTGGGGCCAAATCTGGGGGGTAGTAACCTCCAAAAGTCAGAACCTTTTTTTATTTTCCACTTTTGGTCAATCAGATGTACATAGTAGAACTTTAAACCCAATTAACCAATACATTATGAACACATAGAAAAGTAATAGAGTGAGGGACACCCCTTTAAAGGGTCAGTGTACTTTTTTGACACATGTTTGACAATAAGAAGATTGCAATAGCTTCCCACAATGCATTGCTTCCAATGGAGGTTGTTGTACATGTACTGATGTAAATCGTTCGTGACGGAAATGGGCTAAATTGGACAGTAATGGCTCACAAACGTGCATTTTACGAGCATTTCATCTCTAACGATCCGCATGGCAACCTGTACAAAAACGTCCAATGGAAGCAATGCACTGTTATCGTGCTCTTCATTTTGACCCCCCGGAAAACCAATGTTGACAGTCGAACCGCCCCTCGCTTCAGATATGTTGAGATATTATACAACCACTTCCCTGGAAGAACTAGCTTGTCTTTATTTGTTCACAACAAAAAATACACACTCAAAGTTACCACCATACACAAAGTATACGTGACCCAGATGTCATTGTACATGCACCCGTATATCCCCATAATACATTCTATGTGATATCAGCCAAAAATAATCTTGTGGCGAACCAATGAAGACATCGAGACACCAAGCTGATTCTTTCAAGAATAGTTCTTTGATGGATGATCTTCACCATAATCTTGAAGTACAGGGGTGAGTCATGTCAACATTGATTTCAAGGGGCCAAATATAGGTCAAATCTGCACAAATTAGGATTTTTCAATAGGCTGTAAACTCGCTTAGTACCTAAAACCTAATGTACTATTTTGTACTGGTGATAGGTCCAGGTCGACTCTGGTAACAAGAAAACGGACATTAAAAAATGTTAGAGGAGTTCTGGAACCCCCCCCCCCCCCAAAACCTTGTTCACACATGAAAGATATTGCAGTGTTACACCCACATAACTTTAAAAAGGAGCTATCACCCATTTTTGATGCCAGATTTTTAATTATAAACCAAAACAAATCCCAGATAGTAATTTTCACGTGGGAGGGTTCCATTAACAAGTTTATGGGCCCTCTCAAAATTGTCTTTTGCATTCACACATGCATGTTGATGGTGACCCCCACTACAAATTTCTGAAAATGCTCTGGGTGAAAACGAAAGGCGGTATGAAGCTCAAAAATTTCAGGATTTCATTTCTCATCAATATCCTATCATCACACCAAAAAAGAAAAAAAAATCCATGAAAATGCTGCGGTGCCCATCTCGAGTGTTGACATGGAAGAGCCCCAGTTACGGGACGTTAGGTTGGGGAATTACAATTAGCATGCCATTTTGTTGCTGTTACCTGTAAGTGGTTTCACCTCATGCACAACTCTAAAAACAAAGCTGGAGTAAGCCACAGCATCCTTGAGCTCCTCGTTTTTATTTCAGTCTGACTGTAAACTAATGGGGAAAATGGTCCTCTATGAATTTAAAATTAGTAAAAGGGACCCTAACTCAAACTGATGACTGTCTTCTAGATTTAAGGTAAAGGCAGACATCCTCTCGCAGGATTTGGTCAATGCACTTTTAATCAAAAAGTCCACCCTCCAAACAAACCGCTACCTAAATTCTTATGGAGGAAGTTAATCAAGGTCATGCCTAGGTAATAATATATCTGATTGTTAGTTAATGTTGGGTGATCACAAGGGGTGAAACGCATTCAAAACAGTCGTCCGTGCTGGGCGCTGACATTTTGAATACTTGCAAGGAATAATTATCCAGTGTGGGTGCTGGTACACACACATAATTCAATTCGATTACAAACAATCCGCCACAATATCAGTTGTTGGGTGAATTGGGGTGTTTAATTTTTGTCCTACCCATGCCACCACAATGAATGAAATGACACATTCAGTCGTCTTGATTTAATTAAACCGCCTCAATGAATACATCTTTTCACCTAAGCGAGCATTGCATTAGAGAGAAAAAAAAGGAGTATACTGGGTGCACAATGATCCAGGTAAACTATTTTTACACCTGGCCACTCTAACACATACATTAATTTGTATCACTACCGATTTAATGTATATGCAAAGCGGACACCACAGTATGTGGAAGAAGCGGAGGCAGCCATTGCGTTCAATTGTGGAACTCTAGGTTTTCTTTGTGGGGGCAAAACATGCGGACGGTGAATTTCTTAAAAGATACGTAACGTTTTGGCATCTCTATCTATATAGAAACCTCTTGGTGTGAACTGGCTACACGGCCAATTCTTCATGGTAGTTACCACACACCTACCACGCTGTAGGAAATGGATTACCTTACCCACTAGACGTACACCCCCAGCCAGGATTCCGGTATTTGCCACATAGATAGTTTACACACAGCGGCTGTCTGCACCGACATGGAGTAGCTACGTGTTTACAACGGATACAAGTGCGCGCGGTATGTCTCATGGCCAATTTTGTTTTTTGCTATTTTTGGCATATATTGCTTTTTTTTACACACTGCGTGATTATAGCGGGTTTTTGCTGATGCCCGATTGAATTCCGTAATGATTCATAAAAAAACGTTCAAAAACTAAAACGGGACCAAGTGTATAGGCCCTCATTCATGAATATTTTTCATCCAACTCTCAAACTGGCGTCGTGGTAACCGGCCTGCTGGGGGTAGCTATGTGGTAGATGCGTGTCTACTCCAGGACTGTCTACAACTGGCCGCCTTCTCTCCACCTAGTGGGCAACTACAGGGTGAATTGGGGTAGGTACGCATAGTACGCCACATCAATGTATACCTAAATAATTGTGTATTAGTAAGCCCCGGATTCTTGCAGCTACCGCCTCGCATTAGCCCAGTGCTGTACTGGGCAGTAGCTGCCGCGGTAGGTAGACTGGTGTAGCTGCCGTAATTAGGCTACCACGTGAGTAGAATCCGGCAGTGTAGTTAAATCACAGCTGAATGAGCCCACAATTAAAGACAAAGGCATTTTCAAAAGTCACAAAGTGATATACCATTACTTGAGTTGATTGACAAACAGCTAACTTAAAGGGTGAGTACTGTTCAGTAATGTGTGTATTCCCCACACTTGTCAAATGACCTCTTGACATCAGTGTACACAAGGTAATGATCGAGTTCTAGTCCGTACGCCTGCTGAGGGATAGGCATCCATTCTCCTGTAAAACCAGGCTAGGTCCAATAGGTAGTGTACGTCTTCTGCATTGCTGTAAAGCGCTGTGTTCTTTGTAGAGCGCTATATTTAAATGCTTAAACATTATTATTCTGATTATTGCCCGGGCATACAAAGACGTAAGATGGTCCCAAACGATACTCGAGGGGATTGAGTCTGGCGAATTTGTGGGCCATTACCATCCTTGTAAGTATCACAGACCAAGAACATGTTAACCCCCTGAGGTCTTACGGGCCGATTTTGATTGGCCTAGAACCACCAAATAACCCAATGTATACAAAAAACCCCCAATCATGAAACATGGTAAGAAAACTTAAATGTTGTTTCTATATGATAGATCTATTTTGATTGGTTACTCAAAGCCTAATATCATGTATATTAGTAATGAGCCAATTAGAGATACTGTAAAAAAGGCGGTAGACCCCAGGGGTAAGTTTCCCTTCATCTGTGTGGACTTGCATTGTAGTCAATGAAAGCAAAGTATTGCAATAGGCATGTGGATGGAGAAGTAATGATATCACTTGCAAGTTTGAAAAAATGCCTCTTTCCATTCTGTGCCCCAGTCAGCTGACGAAGTAACATGTTTAAGATTTCACAACAACAGTAACAACCCATGGAATATTAAAACTAGCAATGACTTTGACAAATGGTCTTACATACAAATTAGCGAGTGGTTGTTTAGAGAGGACTTACTTTTGGTGTGGTGTTTATACATGTAAGATAACAAGAATCCTTACATCCAAGTATTCAAAAGGACCTTCAGTAGTTGTCCATTTCAAACCATTTTTTTTTTTTACAAAACATTTATAATATCAAACGTTCAAACATATTCAATGATATATAGTTCAGGGTCATGATAGCTTGGTTAAACATACAGGAAGGTGCATATTGGGGGACAGGTGAACCATTTTGTGGTGCACATGAACCATTTTATGGTGCAAGTGAACCATTTTATGGTGCAAGTGATCCTACGGCCACAAACATGTTTCAAATACTATCAGAAATACCACTATCAGAAATATCCACAACACAAAATACCTCACTGTCTGTAGTAAACACCCCAAAGTGTAATTTTTTGGGAGTTTATTATAGGTCATAGGTCAAACCACAGCCAGTGCCATCTGAGAAAGTTCAAAACACCATGGTGCCCCAAGCACAAACAAAAGGGATCAATGTTTGAACAAGCTTAACATCAACAATGGCTGCATGCACAGCTCCATGAAAAAAAAACAGAGAAGATGAGAAAGAAGGAGATGGCTCGATTTTAAAATCCGATTACCCAGGATTACTTTCATTCACCAGCTCATTGTTTGGGTAACTTCAAGGGCCACTCGATTGTACCTTTGAAGTAATCTGTTCATCCGACTCAACTTGGCCAGTCAGGAAAGTTTCAGAACAGGAAGTAATTGACACACTGCTATACTAAAACAGTTTATTAATATTCCAGCTAAAATTTCTCTGCTGGTAATGAACTCCACGTTTGTTCTGATCGATAATTATTTATTTTATTCATTGTCGAAATATTGAGGAAAACAGTGACTTTTTAACGAAAGACAGCAAAATTAGCCCTTGATTTAACGTTTTGAGGTCAATAAAGGATGTTGTTATTTTAGCCTAATTGAAACATATCCGGTTATTTCCTGTGAAATACGATATGATGAATGATTAGATAAATGCATTTTGAATACAACTCAACCATACCTGTTTGTGTCAGACAGTGTCAAAAGAGCCAAAATGCTTTGAAAAATTGGGGTCAAAGTTGTCTGTAAGTGATGCAGAAGAGTACGTTTCGATGTACTGGTCACGACCAAAGTGTAATGACTTTGTGTAAATGCCAGTTGACAACTGGGTAATTGGAATAGTTCTGGGATTTAATGACCGGTGTATGTAATGTTTTATAGCAAGAAGCGCAAGTCTTTGATCGAATCAATCGGATTTAAGGCTATTAAGATGAATATAGGCGGATGAACAGTTTATCTTTTGAAGTGACAGTTGTACCATCTCCTTCTTTCTCATCTTCTCTGAAAAAAACATACCAGCCCACTAAAATGGTCTGTTTAACACATGAACTGAATTAATTTCCGCAAAAACCTACAAAGGTATCTTCTCTTTAATTTTACAACATGCTAAGGGAGTTGTGCACAATTAAGCCAGTTTTAGGCCACCAAATTCGCTATCGCAATTGTTAAATATCAGTGTTGTGCATGTCATGATTTTTCATATTTTTAGGACCATTTGGTGGCAAAAAAATGAGGGGCATTATTATAAGGAGGAGCATCTATTAACCAACTAGGGTAAAAAATCACCATGTTGGGATATATTCGTCCATCTGAGCATTGGGATGATATGCATACTTCTTCTGCGTTGCTACAAAATATTTAAATTTGTAGCCGGCAAGTAGGTTATTTGGACCTCCCCGACAGCTGAGATTATGGATTGTTAAAGTTACCGAGTCTACTCGCCCCCCTGATATTTTCATTATGCTTCTGCGAAATAAATTCCACTACAATTTCATACTGACCACAATCATAACACTTTAATATAGAGGACATTATATAACATTAATTGCAGTATCTAAAATGCATGTGGGGCCCATTTAAACTCTTTTTAACAAACGGACTGCACAACACCATTTATTGGTTTGGAACCAACACTCCTGCTAAAGCTTAAACAGTTCGCGTAATAAGCAAATTCGATATTCTGGCACTGTTGTGGGCAACAATAAGCAACACAATGTTCAATGTATCCTGATTGACCTCCGTGTCTCATCCCAGAAAATCCTTGATTTTTATTGTGCTGGGATGGGTCATAGTGTAGGCTGGTATGTCACAAATACAGCCGTCGTGTTTTTTTTCTGTTAAAAGCAAAATTCCACTTGATTCTTTGTCTTTTGGGTGTAACTTATTGGAAAAAATATCTTGGAATTTTTTCAAAACGTTTTTAGGATGTTAAATCCAAGATGGCCGCCAAAATACACAAATTCCATTATAATTGGTATTCTGGACGCAATATGAGGTCCAAATTGACGACAATACCCATATTTTCAATAGCAAAGAGTTCAAAAACTCAATATAGCAGTCACATTAAACAAATAAAAACTTACCGTGTACCTGGTATCCAAGATGGCATCCAAAATGGCCGCCAAAAAGCTATGTTATGAATATAAACGCTAAGGATTTTTTTTTTTTTTTTTTTTGTTAAGTACCGAGTATAATCGACGCATTATTCATATTGCTTCTGCGAAATACATTCAACTACAACTTAATACTGACAATCACTACACACTTTAAATATAGAGTACATTTATATACATTTAATGCAGTATCTACAATGCATCAGTGGAGGCCCATTTAACTACTTTTTAACAAAACTGACTGCACAACACATTTATTGGTTTGGAACCAACACTCCTGCTAAAGCTCTGAAACCAGTTCGCGTAATAAGCAAATTCGATAATTCTGGCACTGTTGTGCAACAATAAGCAACAACAATGTTCATATCCTGATTGACCTCCGTGTCTCATCCCAGAAAATCCTTGATTTTTATTGTGCTGGGATGGGTCAGCGGGATACAATAAAATAGTGCCTGAATTATAGAACTCACTTATTAAACAGTTACAGGAATCTTCTTTGTGAATTCACAAGTGATTCAACAATTTGGCTGAATTGTCCAACTAAATTAGTTTACTATACCAACACAATCAGTACAATTGTAATTACACAATTATGAAATTTCAACCTTGTATTGACCCCCCTTTTTTTTTTTTTTTTTTTTCTTAAGTAGTTTGTCTTAAATTACCAGTTCTGTTAATAGCGCTTTTCGGCGGCCATATTGGCCGCCATCTTGGATTTGAAGTATGTTAACAAAAAGAAAATGTCAGATGTGGGTTCCTAGCACCACCGTGACAAGATCCACGAATTTGAATCCTATTCATCTTGATTAGTGTTAATGCAGCGTTTATATTCATAACATAACTTTTTGGCGGCCATTTTGGACGCAATCTTGGATTTGATTAATGTGATTGCCATATTGGTTGAATTTAGCTGTTTTTTAACTCTTTGGTATCGAAAATATAGGTATTTTTGTCAATTTGGACCTCATACTGCGTTCAGAATACTAATTATAATGGAATTTATGTATTTTGGCGGCCATCTTGGATTTGACACCCTAAAAACGTTTTGAAAAAATTCCAAGATATTTTTTCCAACATGTTACACCCAAAACACAATGAATCAAGAGGAATTTTGCTTTTAACAGTAAAAAAACACGAAATTACATTACAGCCTACACTATCAGCGGGATACAATAAAATAGTGCCTGAATTATCGAACTCACTTATTAAACAGTTACAGGAATCTTCTTTGTGAATTCACAAGTGATTCAACAATTTGGCTGAATTGTCCAACTAAATTAGTTTACTATACCAACACAATCAGTACAATTGTAATTACACAATTATGAAATTTCAACCTTGTATTGACCCCCCAACCCACCTCAGTTTACCAAACATGATAGAAATATAATTTTCTTTTCAATAAACATATTGCCATTCATATATACATATTTTACTTGTTACAACATACAACATTCAATAAATACTTCCTGAAAATAGCACAAATAATTTAATTGAAACAATGCAACACTTCACTATTTTTTTTTTGAAATCATTTTTGAGTTGAAAATGTTGAGTTGATAATAATAATTCACAATGTTTAGACAGACAGACATCTTTCAAGATGGTTTTAGAGCTCCTTCAAAAGGAAATGTACACAAGCCAGTTCATAAATACATATTTGGGTGCTATGCACCTATCTTTAAAGTTTTGTTTCCAATTATTTTCAGTTGTTCAAGTCGTGCTCATTTCTCTATCCCACCCCAACCCTGTAAAAGTTAACCACCCTCCATTGCAAACAGGTCTGCAAAAACATTCAATCTGTGAAGCTTCAAGAAGTTACGATTGCAAAATACTGAAAACAAAATTATGGGAAATTTTAAAGTCTTTTTTGGGAAAAATTACTGTATTTTTTTATGAAATACTCATTTTTGCAGACCTGGTAAACAGCCTTGGAGTGATGATCTTTATAGTGCACTTCCAAACCAACATCAGGCGCGGATCCAGGGAGGGGGCTCGCGCCCCCGGTAATTTTGCAAATTCTTGCAAAAGTCAGCCCATTTTGGACAAGTTACAGCCTTTCAGCCCCCGGTAATTTTGACATTTTTCAAATCCTGGATCTGCCCCTGAAAATGGCCGCACACTTTACAGGAAGTGTTGATACAGTGCACAGATCCCTTTTGATACATTCTTGTATTTTATGCAGCATTTAAATTTAGCCTAAAAAGGGGAATATTTTGGGAGGTTTTGCTTAAACTATATGCTCTCATTTCTATGTTTCTCTAGAAAGTAAAGTGAGATTTTTTTCTATTGCACATTTGGGCTACATATCTGCCACTTTTCTATACTTAACTTTTCTCCTCTCAGGGGTGCAAGTGAGGAGTGGAGATGCAGAAAATAAAAAAAAAATTAGCAGAAATTGAACAAATATCAAGCAGAAATCTACAATACAAAACTGGTATAGCACAATTGCATAGAGGTCAAAGTTCCTAGCTATGTACAAATCAGCCAATGCTACTGAACTTGGCCCTTCATCTGGAGGTAGCAAATCCTAGCCTGTTATTTTCCATGTCAAACTCCGTGTAGTACTTGCCCAAGAAGACATCACCCAGAATCCACAAAGGTCCGGCAGGCACTGGGACGTCCAATCCCATGAAGCCACTGATGCAAACGGTCTGACCTTGAAAAGTATCCTGTGGAAGATGGCATTGGAGAATCGTAAGCTTAAAGGTGCCCTGCCTGATTACAACAATAATTTTGAGGTTTCATTGGAAAGGCCAATGCCAGAGTTCTGGGCCACTAACTCCAAAATATAATTTAATCTGATATGCCATAATACAACAGCCCATAGATTACAGTACAAATAATTCACAGTAACCATTGCGGCCCTTTTATGGCAAAAGGGGCGTAACTTGAGTTACGCCCTTTTGCCTTGAAAGGGCCACCCTGCAAAACCAATGCATTATGGGATACATTTTTCTTTTTAAATGTTGAGCCTAAGTAATGCTAAAAATATTTTTACAAAAATATGTATCCCATAATGCATTGTTTTTGCAGGACAACCCTTTCAAGGCAAAAGGTGTAACTCGAGTTACGCCCTTTTGCCATAAAAGGGCCGATTAAAGGAGAACCTTTATCAAGAACAACTTACACAATATACGCTATAAAAACAATTATTGAACACATTTGGAGTGGCTTCATGGGAAAACGGAATTATACTAACCATAAAACGAATTAAAAGCATTTTGTCTGACCATGCGCTATTTGAAATTTGCGTTACTGTATATGGGATATGTATTTGTGTTATGCGATACGGACGGCACAGTAGCGTCATACATTTTCACACATGATGCTTTCATAATGTGTATTTCCTTTGGCATGTATGACCTAAACGTGCCGGTTGTACCGCATAACACGTTATACACTAGCGCGATTTTTAAATAGCACATGGTCAGACTAGATGGTATTAATTCATTGTTAGGGTTATATAATTCTGTTTTTCTTTGAAACCACTCGATATGTGGTCAATAATTATTTTATAGTGTATATTGTTTAATATTATTCGTTGTATGGGTTCTCCTTTAAGAACCCATATTTTAGCTTTTAGTACCATATAGGAAAGAGGAAATTGATCAGAATAACTAGCAGATGAGATGAAAAATATACACGGTTTCTAATGATATCAAATTCTAAGGAGTGATGGGCGAGTGGCGAAGCCAAGAAACACCTCCAACAACTTAGTTCATCGTATTAATTGTTATAAACCTCTGCATGCTGTATTTCATGCATGCATCACACCCTCAGAACAAAAGCTTTTAGACAAAATGTACCAACGGAACATTACATGATTTTAAGTCTACAAAAGGCGATAAATAGCAAAAGTCAGTCGGATCACCTGCCCAGTGTAAAAAGCCTTAATGTGAAACCATGCTTTTCAGCATTAGAATTCATCATTCATCACCCTAACAAATTTCATGTTAGTCTGTAGATGGCAGTGTGAATAAATGGTTATTAATATACTCCTATATATATTGCAGCCAATCAGATTAAAGGTTACAAAAATACATGGAATGCATTGATACTAATGATAGTGTTTAATTGCACTCGGTATACTGCGCACACTGTTTTCAAATGTGTGCACATCGCATAGGACAGAATTATTTTCCTTGGAGGTGGATGCATTTATATTGTTCATATTTCCTGACATTTTTAGAGTTTTTCTGAAAAATGGGGAAAATGTGTGGTTTTCTATCACATGTTAATTAGGTTAAAAGCCGTTTTACTTTTTGCTCGAGAAATCGGTCAACGCACTTGTACTGAATGTTGATGCTTGTCCAAGTGCAGTAATATCTCAGCGCGCATGCATTGATTTGTCTAATTTCTCTCTCAACGAGTAAATTGTTTTCACTCACCTTCCCACCGAGCTACCCAGATGGATTAACAATATCTCCCAGCAACTTACTGCTGTGGAGAGCTTACCGTTATGAGGGAAAGTTTTCCTTTCCTTCACATAGGAATTATCTACTTGATGAATTTTAAACAACTTACCACTACAACATAGTCGGAATCCTTCAAGGTGAGGGTTTTGCCACTAATAATGTAGGAAACATCTGGTAAGGTACCTAACTGACTGCACTGAAAGAAATACTGAAAAGGAAGATAAAACATGTCCTGTTGAAAAGTGTTTGTAAATGTAATCCATGTTTTTAGTGGAAGAGGAGTTTCATAAAAAAAAACAAAGTTTTAATTTTTCAATGGGACACCCCTCATTTTGTTTCTTATAGTTTCCAAATCCTCCCTGCAAAATTTAAAAAAATATCAAAACCTTAGAGGGTGCTACCAGCATTTTTTCAGTTTTGCACAAAGTAAATGGGCTTTGGGGAATGTTTTGTTATCAAGTAAAACTAATCGTTCTCTGTTCCCGATTTTTCAAAAAAAAATTGGTATCATTTGCGTTCCAGCTTTTTAGTTACTTAGTAGGGTTGTAAATGAGAATCCCATTCTAGAAGTTGGGGAAGGTTTGAAGATGTTTTTCTATAGTTTGAAAGGTGCTGAATCAGAATTTTTGGGTCCAACCTCTGGGAAATGTGAGGAACTTTGTAAAATAAGGGGGTAAAATTAGTACACGGGTAAATTTGAAATCAAGTCAAAATGTCTTTCAATGTGTACCAATGTATTTGTCTCATTATAAGGATTAAAAAAAGTATAGGTTTGTCTAGGTTCTGACCTTTAGTTAAACAGGTACAGCCTTATTAATGTTCAAGGTCATCCTGGGGGTAAACCTTACCCAGTGCTCCGATTGTGTTGAAACTGGTGTCAATTGTTCGTCTTGCCTTATTGTACAACGTTTGACATTTGGTTTCGTAATTAGTGGGCAAAATGTAACAAGGGTCTACATAGTCTATAGGGGTCACCAAAACAACCTCAAATTGTATACAGAGCTGTCACCCAAAGAATTAAAATGCATTTTCTGCTTTGGTATGACCAGAGCAATAATTTGACACCAGTTTCAACAAAATCTGACCAGTAGATATTTTTTGCCCCAGGATGACCTTGAACCATATCAGGGCTGTAGCCGTGTAACTAAAGGTCTAAACCTAAACAAACTATACCTTTTTTTAATCCTTATGAGACAAATACATTGGTGTGCGTTTAAACACAATTTCACTTGATTTCAAATTTACCCCTGTACTAATTTTACCCCCTTATTTTACAAAGTTCCCCACGTTTCCCAGAGGTTGGACCCAAAAATTCTGATTCAGCACCCTTCTAACTATAGAAAATCATCTTCAAACCTTCTTCCC
>JAMKCH010017858.1:0-69443 GCA_023653785.1 Ophioderma brevispina
CTTAAGCGGACACGGTCATCAGTACGCCCGATGGTAGACAAGGGGTTCCATGGTCCCGAAAAAAATCTAAAGGATGATTTTATGAGATTCCATAGGTTTTAGAGAGTGTGCCAAAAAATGCAACATTCCTGTCAATCTTCGCAAAAACTGTGTACTGTATGAAGAGTTAGGTCTTCATACAGTACATAGTTTTTCTCTATAAATTGCCGTCTACCTCATCCTATTTGGGTCTCTAGATCCAGAGATACACTCAATAAAGTAAAATTGTGCAAATTTTAGTTGGGCCACTTTCACCTGGATATGTTTAATCTTGTTTAAGTAGCAAAAATGTATTGAGAAGGCATTAGATTTGATGCATAACTTTCAAAGAAGTGTGAAAAGAGTAATATTTCTAACATGTTTTGGGTAGTAGTAGTTGTATTAATTGTAAAAAAGCTGCATTATATCTTAGATTAAAGTTAAATACACTATACATTCTATGTATTTCTTTATTTGATGTGTGACCTTCGACACTGCATGTCAATTTGCGGCAGACGTTCTACTCGTATTAAAACTATTATCTGATTTCCTTTCTTTAATGTAGTTTAAGGTAATTGTACATACTTGTCCAATAATCAAAAGCTCACATAATGAATTTCCATTTAAATCCTCTTGCAATATCACTTTTTCCATTAACATAAGACCGCCATATAATACTTTTACAAATGACCTTGAAAATGGTGCGTGCATACTTTTTAATGACCATGGACACCCTTAAAGGGCTATTTCGTAATATACAGCCTCCTTCTTGATGATTTACACAATTCTCAAGGTCTTTTGTAAAATTTATTTCCATTGCCATTGATATCATGACGGCAATCTGGGAATTTTAGGAGCGTCCGTATCATGGATACACGCGGCCCCGGATCAGCTCACTCAGTTGAATAAATCCTGACACCACAGAAGCCATTACCAATTACTTGTGGATACGCTAATAAGAAGAAGATCTGGGAATTCTGATGTTTGAATTTTGAATTTTCTCGAACACCAAAGAAAGGAGTTCATTCATAAAACAAACCAGAAAGAAGTTTTCTAAAAATAAATTTAAATCAATTTAAATCTATGTAGTAACAGAGAGATCTTATTCCATATAATTACCTATTCTTTTTTTAAATTGTTAACCCTGGTCAATTTCACCTAGATAACCATCCTGGTCGTTAAGGTTTCAACGAGTGTGTGCGTACGTGCGAGCCTGTGTGTGAATGTACGTTGAGGAAAATGTGTGCCGAATGAATGCAGGGGTATAGTAAAAGTCCATGGAAATTCCTAAAAGAACTGGATTCATTCAATGTGCTGAAAGGCCCGTAAGCCATGCATGGCCTATGCAAACCGTACACTTTCATATGATGGATCCTGGATGAGAGGAAATTCAATTGATTTCGACGAAAATGTATGAAAATAAACTAAATTTCATTGATCATTGATCATTGATTCATTTAATAGCATTGACCAAAGAAAACGGCACGGAGAACAACTTAAAGCTACTCTGAGCGATTTCTTCAAAATATAAGCAAATCAAGCCCCATATTTTTCATAAAAGTCTATTTTTGGCACCTTTGTAGTGGCAATTGTTGAAATAAAGACCATATAAGTGGATAAGCGTAACACACCTTCTTTGTCAAGAAATGATTTATTCTTTGTTTACGGGATCCGACTTTTTCTTTAAACAGTCGTAAATGGCAACTTGAAGACCGCTTTAAAATGCTTTTAAGAGTCTGTTTTTCACAAATAAAGGTAATATAAGTTGTTGATATGAGCTAACGCTAACATAGAGAAAATGGGCATTTTAAATTTGGAAAAACGACTGATTGTGGCTTTAGCGAGATATAAAACATAATGAAATATGTTTTAAACTACCCGGGAAACATATACTGTAAATCAAGTAGGGATGTAATTAAACGGACAAACGAGTTACAAAACAAAATTCCGCAGTTTGGGAGCTGCAGTTAAGCGGTACTGACCGGTACAATTATATAGCTAGTGGGGACATATCACGAGTAACATGAGAAAATGGACGGAAATTGCGGAGGGAAATTGTAGGGTGATTGGCTTCAGCAAGTTCGTTGACTACTGTGGGGCTTCGTTCTATATGTCCATCATGCTAAATTGAGAGTCTTGTGTTTAGCAATTGAACACTTTTCTTGTCTTCACTTTGTAATCATGTTTAAAAGCTAAACGTACGTGTCAAATTGCTACACATTCAGGCCCGTTTTCCAAGAAAGATGTTTGGCACCTGTTTGACAAACGTTTATCTCTGTAGTGAGGTAGGGGATAATATTTTTCAAATACGGTTAAAGCATCATTTTTTTTAATATTATACCAAAAGAAATAACGCCCTGCACTATCATAGGGTTTTTTCCCTAATTTTAATGAATTGTTACTTATCCACATCCCTACTTCAAAGATAAATGATCGATTTGTTCAATGATTATTGAACATATTTTTGGAATACGGGCCTCAATGTTGAATTGCTAAACATTAGCCATTCCACACTAAAGATGTTTAGCATTTAAACATGCGTACAAAGCGGAGGCAGAAACACACACACACATACAACAAACACACACAAAGTACACACATGCACAAATATTTCAGACATGGAGGCTGTGTTCAAAACCGGGAGAGTTTTGAAAAGTAATCTATTTTAAAGGGCTTTGCAATATGCATTATTGCTTCTACCATAAAAACCGCAAGTTTATTTCCCCCGGTACTTGATGGGGCGTATGTGCAAGTGCCAGGCTCTCATATCAAGTAGAGAACACAATATTGATCGGCGCGGGGGCATACAAATGCAGGATTCTCAGGATTATATGGTAAGCCGTTCTGACTAAAAACCACGTTTTGTTATTAGGTATGGGGTGACAAGGTACTTTTAGGCTTATTGGTGTTTTGCCTTGTACCCCCTGGGGATCCACCCCCACCCCGGGGTCTTTTTTTATGGGTGCGGGGTGGTCTCAGGGTCCCGTAGAAGGGTTTTGGAGTAGTTTGAATTATTTCGTGCATGGGGGTCACCCAAAACTGGGGCCATGCCACTTAGTTTGGATTTTTCACCGAGAGTCTCCCTATCGGCTAGAAAAGTTTCGGGACGGATCTAAATGTGTTTTTGAACACCCCCCCTCCTCGAACCGGAAGTGGGTCAAATTCGGGTCTTTTTAAGGCTCCTGGCATTTTTTCTGGGTTTTGGTTGGCCTCTATATGCCCATTCTGTATAAACTAGATTTCTAAGAAAAAAAATCATATTTGCCCGCAAGAAAATTTCGTCAGGATGTAGTTAGTGGAATAAATAATCAAAATTAGTAATTGTCAAAACTATGCCGCCATTTTTTTTTTTCAGGCGTGGTGTTACTCCTACTTCGAACCTTTCTTTAACTACCCCCTTCCTTTTGCCCCATATCCTTTGTGCAAAGCGATTTTGGAGAGATGGTGCGATTTTAGTTTGGACATAATATATGTGAGATTAATGTTAAAATATAATTATTATTTAAATAGTATCGTATAACATGATGTCATTAATATGAATTTTGGTGTGCGGATATGTGGCAAAATATACTATGCTAATGTATTACGCATATTCTTAACTAAGTCATCTACTTGGCTGACTAGTTTACTTTATACATTATGATTGAAAAAAAACACAATAAAACTTGTAAGAAAATCCACTTCCTCGATTGCTGTTAACGAGAGATGATAATGCGAGCTAAGGGGTATTTTTAATGAGGTAATGATTTTTTCTAACACCAGTTGAACCTTCCGATTTCTGAATTTCGTAATGTCCAGTGTACCGCAAAAAAAGCATATTTATTTCTTCTAAGTCAATCGGATAGGCTTTAACTCAGCGATAACTCAACTTTGACACAATTTAAGGACATTGTTTGTTACATACCGAAGAAAATGACTGATAGTGGCTTTGAGCGATTTTATTTTTACCCACTTGTGATTACATTAGAGGTGGGAACACAATAAGGTTATTGATAAATACAACGAGTCCCAAAAGGACCAACGCCTAATGTTAAAATATTAGCTAAAATATTTGTTTAAATGAATCTTGATTTGAAAAAAAAGCCATAACATAATAGGTCTTAGATATTTAAAAACATGATTATATTACACAAAAATGTGGTACAAGAGGAATCGTGCTGTCACCTTCGGAGCCTACTTTTATACGTTTTAAGGTAAGCACTCCTGATATATCTCCCTCTGTGAAGGTGACTTAGTAAAGAAAATTCACCTTATGCAGTATCTCTTTGTCTAGATGAGTGTGTTGTGAGGTCTCTGGGCTTTTAACTACACTTTTGCGGGTTAAAGGGATAAGCAGCGATTTGCTGATCCCAAACATCGAAAAAATCATCAAAATTCATATTTGGTATTTTTATTACTAGCATGAATATGTCAATGTGTCAACATAATCTGAAAGTGGTTGGCTTGAGATCCATTAAAGACAGGGAGGTAGTTTTTATCTGATTTTGTAATTTCTATACGTGCGTATTAAAATTCCTACACGATATCAAAAAAACCTTTCCCTGTGAATATTCTAGATTTATAAGCGTAATATTGTGCACCATGACCTGTACAGTTTGACTTCAGACACAACATTTCTGATCTTTGTTTATTCATTTATTTGTTCTGGTGTTAACCGCAAACAGGTGCATAGTGAGACAACATCGCTGTATCTATTTGCGGGAGGCGGTATGATAAATTTCCTCAAATACTTCATTTTTTTCGCTATTTGGTGTTTTGTTCCTACATTAAAGTAGATTTTTGGAATTGTACATATATACTTATCTTTGATTTATAAGCCAAAATAATGCAATTCCATTTTTTTATTATTCCCTCGCATTATCGCTGCCTATCCCTTTAAACCTGGTTTTGTAAGGGCTCAACCAGGGGGGGACGTATTTCGATTAGTAACGGGATGAGACGACCGGGCAACACCAACACATCTATCCTGACCTTTTGCGCATGCGTTGTTACAGCTCGTGGAAGACAAGTGGCAGGCCCCGATGAATGTTCTGATATCGTGCAGCCCCGCGGGCATCGTCTGTTCAATGAACAAAATGGTTATTAAATTACTCAAATTAAAAAAAGTTTAAAACACAAATTACTGCCCAAGTTCCTACAAATATTTCATTTTTTTTTTTTTTTTTTTTGTATCTCTTTGTCTAGATGAGTGTGTTGTGAGGTCTCTGGGCTTTTAACTACACTTTTGCGGGTTAAAGGGATAAGCAGCGATTTGCTGATCCCAAACATCGAAAAAATCATCAAAATTCATAAGTGGTTGGCTTGAGATCCATTAAAGACAGGGAGGTAGTTTTTATCTGATTTTGTAATTTCTATACGTGCGTATTAAAATTCCTACACGATATCAAAAAAAACTTTCCCTGTGAATATTCTAGATTTATAAGCGTAATATTGTGCACCATGACCTGTACAGTTTGACTTCAGACACAACATTTCTGATCTTTGTTTATTCATTTATTTGTTCTGGTGTTAACCGCAAACAGGTGCATAGTGAGACCACATCGCTGTATCTATTTGCTGGAGGCGGTATGATAAATTTCCTCAAATACTTCATTTTTTTCGCTATTTGGTGTTTTGTTCCTACATTAAAGTAGATTTTTGGAATTGTACATATATACTTGTCTTTGATTTATAAGCCAAAATAATGCAATTCCATTTTTTTTTTTTTTTTTTTTTCCCCCCCCCCCCGGGCTCAACCATTCCACTTCCCTCAAAGCATATTGCTGGAGTTGGTTGTAGCTCCGTCTGTCCGAATGCTTTTGAGCTTCTGCTGAGCCAGATGACATACTCGTTTTGAGTGCAATCTTGGCTGCTGTATCGGTTTTAGCCTTCCTCTTTCCTTTAGGAATGCCCAAGGATGCCAGACATTTGTTGACTGATGTATTGCAGAAACCTCTGCTTCCTACTTGGAAAGTAGTATGTAGACCATCCTCTGCTTTCACAGTCAGTCACTAGATCTTGGTATCTGCACTTCTTGCTTGCACATGCATTGGACAGGTTCTCCTCCATAGGGACCGTCAGCTCTATGATGATCATTCTTTGTTTTGGTAGAAAAGATGATGATATCTGGTATCTTAGCTCTCTCAGTGATTTCTGGAGGGAACCATTATTTGTTTGTTTTCCATCAAGAATATCCAGTCATTGGCCTTCTTCAGAATGTTGGTTGGCTTTGTCTTAGGCATTGTTAAGACTGGATTTCGAGATTGCTTTCAGTGCAGGGTGATTCAAAATGATTTACACTCGTCTTGTTTAAAATTTTCTACATTGATATTAAAACCACAAATGTCACAGACCGGTCAAATAAGATGCATGTCGTGAGAATCAACTTTGGCGTGTTTTCTTGTGTTACACGCCACTTCTGCGTCGTCTGCTGAAGTAATTTAATTAATATAATTAATTATAAAATCATTCTGTTTACCCAAGCACGCTGATTTGGGCTTAATAATTTCTAATGTATATAATTTTGTTTGCCCAAAATTTTATGTAATTGCCTAAATATCAGTTACGCATATTTTGGTGGGAAAAACTCAAATCGGCCATGGCGTTAATATGCTAATTAGCATAATTAAGCACTTTAGTGGCGCTATTCAAATTTGTTTTGCCCCTTAAATCGTACTGAAGCAACTTTTTTAACATTTCGGCAATGTAAGGTAAATGTATTTATATTCTTCTATTATGAGCTAAATATTACAAAAAAATGTCCTTTGGGAAAGTGGTTTTCCGGTTTTTTTCGCGGGAGGATTTTGTGCGAAATTAAAAAAATCGGTTTATTGGCCGCCATTTTGAATCGGTACAACCAGTTTTCATTTTTCCTGTTATGTGGTCTTGTTGATGTACATATCAATGATCAGAGTTTTGGTAAAACACTTATACACTAACGGGAGTGTGCAAGACCATTATTCACTTAAGTGTTAAAGCTAATAAGATAATTTGCTGATGATACCACATAGAGACCTGGTGTAGAAGTTTTTATTGTCCGCCGTACTCATAGTCCGGAGATTCTAAGTTCTAGGTTTTATAGTCCGGGGATGTACAAATCTAGAAACTCCGGCCTTCGACTATAGTTACCATGATTTGACAAGTTCGGCACGTGGAGATGCAAATCCGGGTGGACTATCACCCTTATGAATTAGTGTCCAAATATGAGACTGACATCATCCTAGTAGAGAATTGGTGTGCCTGGTTCGAGATGGACTATGCATTTTTATATAGTCAGTTGCGGCGCCACGGAGGGAAGGAGGAATTGCGCCCCATGTTAAAATTAGGCATGCTATTAAAAAACACAAATATAAAAGTGTCCCGACAGGTTTTGTCCAGGAGAGTAGATCCGCAACATTGAACAGTAATGTTGAATCTTGAACCTTTGTATGTGGCATAACAACCCGGTCGACAGTTACAGGAGGAGCCACTTTGAGGATACAAATTTCTCTCAAATGGCACTTGAATCGTTTGTAGACAACCTACCGAACGGTTTCGAAGGTTTATTGGACAAACAAGCCCGAAAGAAAACCGCAAACCTTGTTTTGAACTTACCTGCTATGCTAATCGTCCCTTTAGGAAAGCATGCTATGAATTTCTGTCGTGCACGACAGAAATTAGTAAATCATTATCTTATTACATAAAGACTTATTCACTTCAGGTTTGATCTAATACATTGATAAGCATTCGAAATGTGCAAAAAACCTGGGTTCGAAAAAAAATTGAAGGCACTTCTCTCTGGAAATGTCTCTTTAAGTTTGACGGGTTCGGACACAATTCTTGTTTTCTCGTATTCTGTTCAAAATTTGACTCACTGAATTCAATTTCGTATAATGTTCAGTGTTTATAACATAATATCAGTGCAAAAACGCATAAGGTTTTAGTGTTCGATCATTCACTAAATTGTTCATAAAATGAAGTCTGCATGTTTAATCCATAATTATCATAAAATCTTATACATTACAATGCTCTTGTAAAGCTAGAGGTAAATTAACCCTCGTCTACCTGAGCCATTTTTTGTAACAAAACTCCCGAAAGGGGGGGGTGGATACCACCCCCTGTGATTTTCGTTACTGAACATCCGATTCTTGTACATTTGGTACCACAGGGTAGCTTAGAGTTTCTTCTTTCCATTGGTATCAAAATAAGTACCAACATCCCCATTATACGAAAATACTGATTGAGGCGACTCAAAAACATTATTATAGCACTAAAATGCTCTCATTATATAAAACTAGTTATTTTCCATCAAGTGGAGCCAAAAACCGCATGAAAATCGGATATTCCTAACATTTTTGGCGAAAAATTGAATTTTCCCCTATGTGTGTCTATGGAAATTGACAATTTTGCTAACATGCGAACTTTATGACGCCATTGTGACGTAATGCTAGGCATGTTGGTACTCATTTTGGTATCGATGGAAAGAGGATGACCATAGTTATCTTTTGGTACCAAAATCAAGTGCCTGTGACGTTTCTGTGTTGTGCTAGGCATGTTGGTACTTCTCTCCGGAAGGGGGGTGGTTGCCCTCCCCCATTCCATCTATCACTTTGGGATCACCCTGTATCTTACCCATACCCCGGTTGATGTTTGTTTTTGGATGAAAAGAAGTGGAAAATGTCAATTGACAATTACATTAAATTTGGTACCAAAGGAGGGTAAGCCGGGGAAAAACCTGAAGGGGTGGTAACGAGGGTAGACGAGGGTTATAGTTTTCGGCTATATTATTGTGGAGATCTTTTGAGAATATGTTGAATTGACAAACATTGTAATCAGGTGAAGTGGTAGCTCTAACATGTCTAAACATAATTGTAATAACATTCTGACATTTATGGACATTTTGAAGTTGACTTTCAGCCATAATTTCAAATACAAATATTCGAATTTCAGTAAAAGTTCTGTCAAGTCAGCAAAAACCTAACTCACAAACGTAGTAGTACTATTATATCACAACTGTCATAAAAAATCCTTTATTTTATTAAGCGAGGAAAAATCAGGAGGGGTTCTAGCGATCACATTCCCCAGGCCCGTAAGCAGTGGGGACGGGTGGCGAAGGAGGCGGACGCCCCTCCACATTCCAAAAAGCCCAACATAAAGCTAAATAGATTTTGCGAGCGGATCGAGACAAAAATTACCGTTTTTTATGCTTGTTTGTGGAAAACAGTTAAAATTTTGGTAAAAAGGTCCACTTTTGCCATTTTGACAAAAATTGCCCATCCCTCCCCAGAACAATCCTGGTCACGGGCCTGCATTCCCTTTTGTAGACCGGGGAAATTATGTAAAATAATAACGGTTTTTATATATTCCTTGGTCCCCAATTTACCAATTACATACAATATTTATCATGTGTTCAGCACAGGGAATAATGTTTCCTTGACAATGATGTCCAGTGGACTTTCAAAACTGTGTATCATGGTCCCCTGGACCATGGTAATGGATATTAATGTCCAGTGGACAACTAACACTAGGTACCATGGTCCTTGGACCATGGTATCTGATATTAATGTCCAGTAGACAACTAACACTGGGTATTATGGTCCCCTGGACAATGATAATGGATATACACTGTTAAAACGATTATTAAAATCTTGTTGGTTAAAATTTTAATCAACCTAGGATTACCAGGTGAACCACACATTTGTTGGTTAAAACCGTAATCAACGGCTGTTGATTAAAAATTAATATGTGGTTGTTTAAAACTTTTAATCAACTGTTGGATAGTTCTATTTTCTCAATGTTGGTTAAAATGATGTTGGTTAAAACTAAAACCAGGTTGTTGGTTAAAATTTTAATCATTTATTGGTTATTATTTTTATTATTACTTAAGATGGGGTTGGTTAAAACTAAATCACTTGTTTAACCATTTGTTGGTTTATTCGTGTAATATTGCAGAGAATTGGCTTGAATAGTCTAGTCTAGTCTATAGTCTATGTCAATACTTCAATGAGGGATTCTCTAGAGCTCTATTCAGTCAGGCATAATAATCTCTCATTCCCTGGGTCCTCATTGAAATCTTGACTTTGACCCTAGACTAGACTATTCAACCCTGTCGAATTTTCAGCGACGAAATTTGAGTAGTCTGAAAATGCCCAAAATATAAGTCTCCGTACAACCACAACCTTGCTAAGCAAGCCTGAAACCGATCAAGAAAGTCTGAAGTCTATAGGTACATCACTTAATTAATTCACACTCCTCAGCAACGTCGTCACGCTCTCATAATCGGCCATGTTTGATTTTGCCACCTCGCTTTCAAATTGCTCATGTGACCAATATTTTAATAAACACTGTGCAAAATAGATGATTTACCAACATGGATTAAGATTTAACCCACAATTGAAAAATTAACTGAAGAATATTTCAGACACGTGTTTTTTTGTCGGGAAGAGTAATTTTAATATGTTGTTGGTTAAGAAAAATGCTTTACGTCTAATAAACTAACCAACGTTGATATATTTAATCACCAAAACATTTTTCAAACTTTAATCAATACAATATTAAATGCCACTTTTAATCAACTCGTAATTTTTATCCAATTTTGTGCGATTTTTAATCATCCAACTTTTAATCCGTGGTTTTTCAATAACTGTTTTAAGAGTGTATGTTCAATTGACAACTAACACTGGGTATCATGGTCCCCTGGACCATGATAATGGATATTAATGTCCAGTGGACAACTAACACTGGATATCATTGTCCCTTGGACCATGGCATCTGATATTAATGTCCATTGGACAACTAACTCTGGGTATCATGGTCCTTGGACCATGGTATCTGGTATTAATGTCCAGTGGACAACTAACACTGAATACCATGGTCCCCTGGACCATGGTAACGGATATTATTGTCCTGTGGACAACTAACACTAGAAGTGCTTCCCTGAGTTTATAGTCTGTGATATTGTGATATTATTAAAACATCAGAGACATGCCTGTACTCGTACAAGCTTCAGTTTCTTCCATCGTTGCACGATTAACAATTAATAACGTTGAAAAAAATCTGCGTTCGTATTTATACCAAGCCTTTACATTTGTATCAAATAACATTACGCAAAAAAAAACGGAAAAAAAATTATACTAACAATCTCCAGCAGAAGGATTCGAACCTGGTTCGTTGGTTTCGAACAAAGTTAATTAGAATTTGACAGTCCTAGACCCTGCCGTACACCACGGAAGGGGTTGACAACCACCGCTCGTTTTATTCTATTTGTCATCCCCTTTTGAATAGCTATATTCGTGATTAGAAGAGCGTAACAGATAGGACTATAGTATCGCGGACACTGATTACTTTTACTGCTGTAAAAGGCACTATAGTCCGCTAGGGGATATAGTCCGGTTCACATACACAATATGCTAAAATACATGATGCAGTAAGGGCTACCATTCCTAGATGCAGTTGTCCAGTGGACCTCTGTACCTAGGAGTCATAGTCCGGAGGAGCATTCTCCTCATAGTCCGGTTAGGGCTATTGTTCCTAGGGACAGGGGTCCGAAGGACCCCTGTCCCTAGGAACAATAGCCCGCCGGACTATAATATCTGCCGGACTATATGCGCTTTCACACCGGCATTCACCCATATTCTTTGTTTTCTTTCCAGCCGCTCTCTGAGTAAGATTTTTCTCTTCACATTTCTAACAGGACGGTTTGATCTCCTCCATATATTTCCTCTTGTGACGTCCATCTAAGAGCTACGTTAGGTATATTACTTTTGACATTCTAAGGAGGTGCCCAGATTTCATAGTTGCGACGACTTTCTGTTGCAATGATCCCTCAGCTATTCTTTCATACAGAGCATTGATGGAAATTATCATAGCGTAAAATATTCTGCAACCTATTCTTGAGACACTGTAGAATAATGACAGGTTATTTTTGTCAGCTTTTGTGACATACCAATATTCCGTATCGCAGAGATAAATACATTTGACACACTGTTGAACAGTTTTCGGGCCATAGCGTTTGAGTTTTCCAAACTTGGCGGAACTTGCATAGGAATAAGCTTCTTTAATTTTTGTCGCTCTGTCAGCAGTGGGTTTGTTGAGTGTAATTGATTTGCATGCTTTGAATTTACTCTTCATTGATATCCAGTCATCTTTGTTCCGCTTAGTAATCTGTTTTTTCTTGAATATGGTCATGCAGGGCAAAAGGGCTATCGTCTGCGGAATCAAATCCAGAAAAGCGTCCATTAAATGCTTCTTGGTTTGTTACATGTTCCAGTCTCTATACTACCTCGAATAGAGAGGTGAAAGAATATACCCCAGAAAGGAAATTACTATTTAAATATATCTTTTCATTTTATACGCAATGAGACGAACAATTTAATAAGCTTTTGAAAAGAATAGGAGCATTCTGACCTGTAACCCCAGTATGAACAGTTTTATTCATACATATATCATAAACTTTATTTTTTAATCCTTATGACATGACATAAACGTTGGTATACATTTTAACGCATTTGGAATATTTTTATAATTTGACCCCTATACACACTTTACCCCTTTTGCTTAACCCTCGTCTACCTGAGCCATTTTTTGTAACAAAACTCCCGAAGGGGGGGGGTGGTTACCTCCCCCTGTGATTTTCGTAACTGAACACCCGATTCCTATAAATTTGGTACCTAAGGATAGCTTAGAGTTTCTTCTTTCCATTGGTACCAAAATAACGTCATCATGACGTCATATGTTGAAGAAAGTCCGAAAATACTGAATATAGGGTGGAAAATTGTTATTTCGCAATTTTAGCGACTCAAACACCTTATTATAGCTCTAAAATGCTGTCATTATATAAAACTAGTCATTTTCCATCAAGTAGAGTCAAAAACCGCATGAAAATCGGATTTTCCTAACCTTTTTGGCCAAAAATTGAATTTTTCACTTTGTGTGTCTATAGAAACGGCAGTTTTGCTGACATGTGAACTTTATGACATCATTGTGACGTAATGCTAGGCACGTTGGTACTTATTTTGGTATCAATGGAAAGAAGAGGACCATAGCTATAAAAAAAAAAAAAAAAAAAAAAAAAAAAAAAAAAAAAAAAAAAAAAAAAAAAAAAAAAAAAAAAAAAAAAAAAAAAAAAAAAAAAAAAAAAAAAAAAAAAAAAAAAAAAAACAATTACATTAAATAATTTGGCACCAAAAAAGGGGGTTTTAGCAAGCCGGGGAAAAAAACCTGAAGGGGGGTGGTAACCACCCCCCCCCCCTTCAGTAGACGAGGGTTAATTAGCACAAGAGGGAAACTTGGGGACTTTTCATGCGTTGCTCCTAACACCAGTAAACTATCCTGGTTGATTTATTTCAGGGGTGTTTTTCTATTTATCATGGACTATTAGCTTTTTGGTATTTCTAGAAGCCTTTCTTTCTTATCAGAAAAGTTTCACAATCCTATGCAATTACAAACCAAATCACATTAAGTCAGAAGCAGAATATCCCCTTACGAACAAAAACCTATATCATTAAGAAAATCAAGGCTTCCTTCGGGAACCATGGCGTTCCCTTACCATTTTATTGTAACATTAAATGTAACATAAGGTGTTAAATCAAGACCTATGCAACCTCGTTTTCCCAAATGGCCTAATATCCCTACCTACAGAGCGAGCTAATCAAGTTAAATTGGGCAATGTTCTCCTGATTTTATCGATTTCACAAAGATCGGTATCACTGATATGTGATAGTGTTACACACGAGGTGCATCTTAAAGTAAAATGACGACTGATGACTAAAAGCGATCAGCCACTCTGTCGGGAAATCGGTGATTAAATTAACGATAATTCCTTAAATGTATCGTCTGTCTTAATCGATGTCATACTGATTTTCCTTTTCGCCCTTAATTCAGAAAACTGTTAGAAAGATCTACACATGCACGAAAAACTTTCTATATATGATCCATAAGCTGCCATTGTTGACAAAACTCCCTTGTTTTTAATATGATAAACTTTGCTATTACGAATGAGTGGTGAATCTTAGACATTCAAGTTAAAGGTGCATTTCGTGATTTCAGCACGTTCTGTTTTATTCATTGATCACTAGATATCCTTGAGAAAAGCTTATTCTCGAAATTTGAGTTGATCTTGCGGTTTTGTGTTATCAGCAATTGTTCGTTTCCCACGGTCTCATATAGGCTACTGTGCTGTAATTTCTGTCCGTTTAAAATACAAAATTGCGAATTCTTACAGATGCGACCGAATTTGCACGTAATGTGATTGGGCACACGTGGATAACGAAGGCTAACGGTTCAGATCATATACAAATCTCAACATGTTTTATGTAAGTCGGGGGACGAGGCTGTGGATCACGAAATAAGTGATTACCTGAACAGTAATATAAAAAAAAAACCAAATGTTGTGTGATACATTTTATATTTAAAATAATTTCTTAAAGTTATTAAGTTCATAGAATTGATCACGTGAAAGCCTACATATAACAGTACTTCACGACGCAAAGGAAAACGTCGTTTAATACTCCGCAGCATGAAGATAGAGATAACCCTCTTGCTATTTTAGCAATATCACTCTCGTTATCATTATGGGCAAACTCATGAATCTCCCCACCAGCAAGACAAGTAACAAGTGTCCCTTAGGTTCTGTAAAATAGACTTTTGATTTAAAAGATGACGCGGAGTTTAATAAAAAATTGTGTTCATTCTGTTTCTGTCATGGAAAAACCTGCTTACATAAACAGTATGGATTCTGGACGTTGTCTTGCTTATGATAATATTTATTTTTCGTATCTAGGTTGTGTATGTAGCGTATTTAGTAAATTAAATGCGTAGAATTGAGTAGCGCTGGTATCTTTGAGAGAGGTCGACAAGGGAGCTCTTTTATGGAAAGAGAGAGAAAGTTAGAGAAATCGCGGAGAAGAGAGAGGCGTAGTCGAGTGAGAAGATAATCGTGATGGTGTTGTAGAAGAAGAAGTAATAAAGAAGAGAGATGGGGTATACCTGGATTGAGATGAACGAGTTGACGGAACACCCTTCCAGAAGGTATTACAACAATTAACCTTTAAAATGGCGGCTCTTTTGGAAAATGATGGTTTATACAAATTGGCATCACTTTAAAGTTTTCCATCACATATTTCCATGAACTACACAACCCAATGGTCAATCTTATATATGATTGCAAATGTTATTATTCGCGCCCTGGCTTGTCGAAATCTAAGGCCATTTTCCACCTAATGCTGCAGCATCAAACGAAGCTGTGTAAAGGGCTATAATCCAAAGGAGAGAGTTTGTGGTAAAAATAACGTCAAGTTAAATTCCATTAAGAGCACTTTGTTTATACAGTTGACTAGTATATTTTTAATTTGAGTGATTTTGATTCCATGTGCAATAAACGCATAAGCTTAAAGGCTGATTCAGAGATTTCCCGAGAAGGGTGCCCTCAATTTTCAAACACATTTTTTACATATACATAATTATTGCCCATAATACTAATCACTGTGTGAAAAAGCTAAGCTCAATTCGAAGTTCTTCATATTGAAAATCACAACTTGGTTAAAATGCCCGGATCCGGAATTTTTGTTATACACAGTATCCTAAGGTACTCTAATACTATACATAAATGTTAAGACTGCATCAAAATTCATCTCAAACTTTTGAATTGAGCATTTTATGTGACTATCTTTAGTTCTAGGAGAACATGTTTTATTAATACACAAAACAAATATATTTCGAAATGTCTGAGTCAGCCTTAAATTTTTTATCAACTTAGGATTATACAATGTTGCTCATAAAGTTGCAATAAAATATTTTTACCACTTTTTATGGAATGATTTATATTACAGTGTGAGTTATTTATGCTATATAGGGTGTATATCCCCACACTTCTTGATTGACCAGTCTCTTGCGAACATATCACCATGAATTTTATCAACAATTAACCCTTTACGAACTATGTCCTTAGCCTGAAAGGAAAAGGGGTATTTGAACAGGAGATTTAAGGATTTTGTTACATTTTTTCACATCCGTCTGATTTACAGATAACACATTTATGGGTGATTTCATGCACCGAAATGTTCCATGGTATTCTTTTAAATGTCAATCAGTCACTAGTATGGCCACCCCTGGCATGAATCCGTGCGTCAAGACGTCATGGCATACTGTCCACAAGGTTGTTTTTAATGTCAATGGGCAGAGCGTCCCACTCATCTATCAGAACCTGAGCTAAGTCCTGTTGAGTTTGAGGAAGATTGTCCCTGTCATTGATGGCTCGCCATAAGGCATCCCAGCCATGCTCGATAGGGTTCTATCAGGGGAGCAAGCAAGCCATGGTATCTGCTCCGTCCCTTTGCCCAGTGATGTGTGGCGTTGTCGTCTTGCAGCCGATTTGTTTTGCATAAATTCTTCTTACATTTGGCATGCAGTAGTTTTCCAGAATGTAGAGGTACACGACGGCGTTCATGTTTCCATTTGGCACCACCAGTCACGTTTTTCTTCCATAATGAATGCCGGCCCACAACATTACTAGACCGCCACCACTCACTACGTAATCAATGAACCCTTGACCCTTGATGGTCAATGATGTAGCGGCTCTCTTCCATAAAAACAACATTTTGACAGTGTTCGAGCTGTAATCTTCTGTGCTCCCTAGCCCAGCGAAGTCGAGCAACTCTGTGGTGAAGGGTTAGACGTGGACCTTTGGTCATTCGTCTTGCTGTAAAACTATGTTGATTCCATAGAGTCCTCTCCACAAACGACGCAGAAGGCTCGTTGGCATTTTCCGGGCTCAACATCACAGATAAAGCAGTCGGCGATCATCTCGTCTGGTATTCAATCGTGGTCGTACTGAAGATTTTCGTGGCCTCAAATGACCCATCTCTCGATGATGTCTGGGGACTTTACAGACCGTACTCTGCAATATCGATAATAAAGAAACTGCAATAAAGAAACTGAAACTAAAATATCCCGAGGAAATCAACGACGTTGGCTTGTTTGTACCTTTCAGGTCGGAGTGCAAGCACTCTTTGGCGTATTGACAATGCCGCTGGACGAGGCATAGCCTAGAGAACCTCTGTGTTTTTGTTGTAAAGGTAACAACCAAATCTGAAACAGTGTTTTGGTTGCATACAGGCTTGAAGTAGGGAAACGGAAACAAACAACCGACTTCTGTCCTTTTTATGCTCCCAAAGGCATTGTTACGTAATCAAATAATGCATGGATTCACTTCACCTGGTGTTGGGACTCATTATGTAATCATTCACCGACTCTAATATGATTACCTGATGCATTCAAGTAGAAATGCGTTGTTAAGATTGAGTCTTTACAAAATTATTCCAACTTTTTGAGCAACATTGTGGAGATGCGTCCCTGTCGTCCTAGAAGCTCTTTTTTTCCGTCCTTTAACCACCACAATCCCTCCCAAGAGACGTTTTGAGCCTTAGCTTTATAACCATCACGACTACTTACGTGGCTTTGCCAAATAAGGAAAAGTGGGTCATCTGTACAGTACACAATTATTTGGATGAAACGTTCATTGTCATTGAACATTCGTGATTTCTGCCTTGGGATATATTCAGTGCTCCTTGTGTAGATATTCGACTATAAATAATCGCAATGAAAAACGTTGATTTAACAGTTTAATTCACATCCTACGGCGAACAATCTATATACTGTCGATGTGAAGTTTAATTAGATATTTTATGACCAGATTTCAAATTCCATGTTTGAAATATTTTACTCTTTAAAATCTAATATCGGCTTTCTCCTGCTTTAAGAGCACCAAAACTCCCGGGGCGAACTCACTGAAAATAGATGACGGTGACTATTTTCTGTCACATTGACCTCCTTTCAACCATTCGTCACGCTTTATCTTTATGTATTTTCCTATCAGCTAATGTCCTCAGCTAAAATCCTTTGATGCAAGTGATCTATCAGATCCCACTTTCTTTTTTAATAAATGGACTGGATGTAAAAGATTTAATAAATATTGTAATGAAACGTGCAATCTATGGTGATTGAGCAATTGTTTACCATGTCGCTTGCTAATATATATTCGATGCACTGCCATTCAATACTCCATGAATTTATTATTTGGCTGCAAATTAGGGGCAAAACATTCTTTTCAAAAACGCGAAAATTGGCAAAAGACGGAAAAATTTGCAATACGCCTCACACTGACATCAAACTTTGTGAAAACTTTTTTATGTTGATATCTACTCCAGAAGAACCACATTACATATATTTAATACAAAAACTTCCAGTTTATACAATATGTATTTTTACGTGTGTTGCAAAAATACACGTCATTTTTCCAATAGAGTTTGTGCAGTAAACGGTTTTGTAGCAACGTCTCTGAATGAAATCAGTGTTTGCAGAACATAAAGGGTTAATTATTTTATTGTTTAGTAATAAGTTCTATATGTATATATGCACATATATCAGACAAAACAATGGCTATTGTTCTATTGCCCCCCCCCCCAATGTTCTTTGTCGTACTGGACCCGAGGGGCAGCAGGTTTCCCCATGGCTCGAAAAAAAAGCGGACATATTGACCAAAATATGCATTTTATCTTCTTCGAGAAATTGCGACCCAATTTTTCGCCTATATTTGAGTAATAATTAAAGTAAATTGGAGCAAATCACCGGGACGAGGTTAAAATTTTGCCCCCTCGGAGGGACGACTGGGAAATTGGCCCCCTCTGAATCGACTCTGCCTCGGTACGGCACTGCCCCCCCCCCCCGTAACTTTAAATGTCAAAAAACACCGCACAAAAATCTCCGCCGAAAAATGGAAACCACTCCAAAGGACTATGCGTAAAATGTGTACATTGCTGAAATAAACATTTAAAAAGGTTACACTAGTACGATTTAAAGGAAAAAAAACTTTAGAAAGAGCCACCAAAATTCTTATTTATGCTAAATAGCATAAAAACGCCCTGTCGATTTAATTTTCCCCACTATATTATGCGAACTGAAAATTAGGCCATTACATAAAATTTTGGGGAAAAATCACCTCGCGTTTTAAAGCATGGCGGCGCGAAAAACAAAAATTTGGTTCCACGTGACCCCCTCCCCCTAAAATTCGAGGCATCGTAGTCATATCGTGGGTGCGGAGTTCACTTTCTGATCCAAAAAAGTAGAATTAGACCTTCTATTGGCGGCAGGAAGGGGGAAGGTTTTGCCAGCCGTTGAGAAAGGGAAATGAGAGTGATAGAGATTTTTTAAAGAAGTCTGCGGAATATACTAGTGACGAATGACTCCCAGTCAAGTAAAGTACAGACAAAAATAATAGACGTTAATTTTACAATGGAAGAGGCAAGCCGTCAGACGTAGATTGCTCAGGACTGAATGGAAATGTTATGCAGGTGATATCAATCACTCACAGGCTATACCGACAGATTTTGCCCAAAGGCCGTCATTAATAAACTGTAATTTCATTTTTACCTGGAGGTTTGCCTCGTGTAGTAATTCCTTTTACCTGGAGGTTTGCCTCGTGTAAAACACTACATTTATCAAACTATCAGTTAGTGGAAAGTCGCTTATCACTTGCAGCACTTCGTAGATTTAACGCAATCATTTGGCCCCCAATGTATCAATCACCTTCAGCATAAATGAAAGTGTACTTTAATGGTCCCTTTACTTGAGTTTCCGCTTAACATTGAAAATCGCTAAAATTGTTTTCCTAAGGATATAGTAATATAAGTAAGAATACGTTCTATGGAAGTGACTATAAATTTTCAGACAATGATGAGATTTAAACTCGAATAAAAATGAATAAAAAAGGATCAATTGAAGATCTCGCCCTCAAGACTATTTTACTGAATATTATGAAATTGCATTGGGACAAAACATTTCCTGCGAGGCAAAAAATATTAGAATAATGAAATCAACAAATACAAAACTTATTGACTACATTATAGAAATTCCATCGTATGCATGCAATGTGTATTAATTTAATCGCTTTGAATTTTATGAAGTCGTACGTACCATTACATTAGACTAGCAGTTTTAAAAGTGCCAAAACATTCCTACACGCAATTGGTGTTTACAATGCACACTTAGACATGGACCCTCTATATCAATGCAAGTTGTGGTGTTACAATACATCTTTGGAATCCTTATGACTAGACGGATAATATGACAAACTTTTAAACATGTTTGAAGCATTTTCAATGTTTGACCACCGGGTAACCTTAAATTGGCCCTTATTGAAAAAGTGAGACCACTAACACCTTGCATTGATGTAGAGGGTCTATACTAACTACCAAAGGTGTCAAAGCTTAGATGTAGTGGGGCATGAACGATGATGTGAAAAGATGTTTATTTTAGGAGTTTAATATACCCGCCCTACATACACAGTATATGCTTAGTGTATCTTCTTTCAGATAAGGTATGATGTGGAATTCCCAGATTGGAAGAAATGTGTTTTGAAGTGATGCCATGTGCGTAAGTCAAGCGGGTAATAAAAATATGTTTTTGTTAGGAGAAAGTCAGTGGGTCCGAGGTTGAAGCCTTGAATGGTCATTGGATTTATCGCTGGCTATTGATTTATGTTGTGTACAGACTTGTGTTAAAATTAACTTCCAATCTCTCAAAAGAAACGACATTTCGCCGAAGTAAACCGAAGTAAGCTATTTATATGACGGGTTTGAAAACCTTAAAATTTGATATCTTCTGCTTTGGAAGGAAATGTAATTATTGTTAACAAAATTTGCGGAATGTCACCGTTTTAGATGATTTTCTCCAACAGTATGGTGTTTACTAAAACCCCGTCATTGCTTTTGGCTTTATTACATCATTTGCTTTCAAACTTTTCAAAATACTCCTTTAGAACCTAAATCGATACTTAGGAAGGTATGACAAAAAGCATGACGTACCTACCCCCGTAAAGCTCTATTTCAGTTGCCCAGTTTGATCGAATTACTAGCGCCGTACATAACCAGTAGAATCATCCCTTAATTCAATTTATAGAGTCAAGGACAAGGTTGATTGTAGTCAAGTTTCTCCCAGCGACACCTTTCCCCACAAGGGATATCGTCTTCTCGTGTAACAACCCACCAAATCGAGTAAGTCATACGAAAATAATCCCCTAATGAAAATATACGTTTCGTATTCACAAAATCTAGACAGTTTGCCTTACTGAAATTACTGTTATCTAAAAGTTAAAAACCATATTATTTGCATTATATTACCAATCATGGATCTTTTTTTTTTTCAAAATATGGAAATTTGTGGAGGCATAGTCTCTTTGAAATATCTTTCATACGCAAAGAAAGAAACCCCAAACCAAACCGTTTCAAAAACCCTGCATGACTTTCTTTAATATACTATGCAATTTGCTTTTTTAAATATTCTGCTAATAAGCCTTGTTAAACCTCATAAATACTGCAGTAACGTTCTCCTCCAATCAAAGTTCAATATCTTGGTATCTATCAATCCAACGAATGGAGAGCCCGATGTTGTTGTTTTGTTTCGGACCCCGATGGAATAAGCTTCTGATAAGAGGCCGTAAGAGGTATACTTGATGCACCATATCCATTTTAGTTTCGTATCTGGGCCTAAGAATTTATGCATATAGGATTTTGTATTTTATTGTCATGGTACCATTTTTAATGTGAAATATTGTGTATTTTTTAACTCGCGTCTTTTAATATTTTTCTATATATGCGAGTGCTAAATAAATATCGTGACTGGGCGGGAAAATCATCATATTTGCATTTGCCCTTTGAAATCTAAAGTTCCTACAAAAAAGTTGAGCCCTGGGCCACTCTACACTCTAAACAAAAGAGATTGCACAATTCGATTTCTCAGTAAAACTATCAGCAATAACAACAAAATGCATAAGAGGCATTTTAAAACGATTTTGGCTCCAGCAAAATATCTTCTCAAAATGAATTGCCTGAATTTGAATTCAGAGAGAATATAATTGCATTTTTTATATTATCAGTAAATCTGCACATATGCAGTTCGGTTTTGAAAGTAGAGCTCGCTTTTCACTTAAGAGCTTTTAAATTCAATTGTGTTGCTTCTACTTCTATCAACATAGCTACTACCCGAAACGGCACCGCAAAACTTGCCTTTAATTAAAAATAAAAGACATGCCAGAAAGAAGGCACATAAAGATGACAATATAAAAAATGTGTTAAATCATTCCCATATGTTCCCAACAGATTGTATGCAGCAATCAATATATACTATGGCTCAATTTACCAAAGCCTTGCCTAGCCTAGCTTTTTTAACGCATCATATACACCACTATATTTGAAAACGGTATTCCTGGAATATAATTACATATTTAACTTCATTATTTTGCCGTAAATAAAGCAATAAGCCAGAAGCATTTTTCCTTCTTCTTTTTAATGGATAAGTATGAGGTTTTTGTTTTAAAGTTTAAATTAAATTTTATTGGCGTGCTAAAATCTTTAGAAAACGCTGAAGCTTGTTTTCTGAATACAATATTCACCGGTTTAGGGTAACCCCCCGGGTAGAGTTTTGTTTTAGGCTTACTCGATTTGAGTAACGGAGGCTTAGGAATGCTAGAAAAAAGATTTTTTGGAATGTAATCGTTCAAGCCAGCCCCATCAATGAACACGACTTTTTTGTTCAAACGTGTTTTGTTACCATATTTTATAGGTTTCTGTAGCAGAGTTGCGATCTGGATTTTGAAACAGATGTATTTCTATATACATATTTAAGCGTACATTTCGGAAAGGCGCGCATTTTGGTAATTCCTCATCATTTTAAATTCAATATGAAATACATTTGTGCAAATAAAGATTTAAATTCAGCCTGCATATACAGGCCAAAATGGTTTATCCACACGCTCCCACGCGCATTAGCGAAAACACCCTGCGTTAATGTTCCTACCGTTTTAGATTTGTATGTATTTGCATATTTATTAGTTTGAAATTTCTGAAAAAACAGTCAACTTTTCTGCATAATTGAACTAAATACTCGCACATTACAATCGCTTTATCTCGTTTATTGGTGTCTGTTCAAAGCTGATCGTACACACCAAACCCCCAGTCATTTTCTGATAGATCATCGTCACTCCGATATACTTGGTATACAAAGTGCAAAGTGCATCAGAAATGTGCATGGATTGTTTAGTAGACACGCATGTGCCCTGTCCAACATATTTCGAATAACTCGTCTATCCATCTCCAAGTTGCTGCGCAGAGATGTTACTTGTCTCTGCCCTTACACGTGCATCACCTTCACGAAGTTTAGATGGTGATAAAGTGTGGTACACTTAGCCTTCAGGTACAAATCGAATCACTGCTTACCCCATATTACAAAATCCAAATATTTCAAATTATTTGATGATATTGAAAATCTCACAAACCAACTTTTTACTATGTGTAATGTCGAAAAAATCGGCTTTCAAAACTTCTCAGAGCTGGCTATTTTTTCAGTGAAATTGCATCATTTCTTCTTTCAAATTTGGGGTAAATTAGATGTATATACCTTATGATAACAAAACCATTTATGCTTGTATTGCAAACATATTGAATATGTATATAATTGAAGGTATATGTATTTTGAATATGTATACTGTATATGCACATAGCTTAAATTGGCATGACTTGTATGCCTTGAGTGGACTAGACAGAAAACACTTTCCCTAGTTCTTTGGCTGCTCTAGTGATATGGAAATAAACAAACGTGTTTTCCTCCAGTCCTCCCCGCCAGGTAACATGGGAAAATATTTATTTATCTTGTTTATCTACTATAAAACGACGGACACTAATTTGTCTTATTTATTTTAGAAAACACGAGTCTCATTACGAAAGCGATGAACGCCCTTAAGCCAGGCTGCGCGTGTTACACATGTTTGGTATCTACATGAAGTAAGAGACAGAAAAGTGGATAAAGAGGAATAACCAAATCGACGTTATCTTTATAATTAGTGCTTCATCTCCTTTATCAAGAGGTGTTATTTGTAATAAATTAATCAGCTACACTTGACGCGTTTGATTTAATCACATTAGATCTGCGGATTGAATTTCAATTAAGTCAGTGTCAATGAACCAGATGTTATAAGCTGTCACAATAGACGTTGATGTCAGCATCCAACAGGCTTTTAATTCAACCCTTAGACAAATGCGCGCGGGTCAACAACTTGCTTTATTGAATGTAAAGGGGACGGTAGAGCATTGTTATGCTAGTCTTTTACTAGTCTTACTCTAATAACCACAAACGAGAAGGAAGGTCAGTTGTATATTACTTCAATGTGGAATTTTTATGGTGAAGTTGAAATAATATTTTCCTAGGCGAAATGAAATCATTGTTTGCAATTGACCACTGCACAAGTACAAAAAAGTAAACACACATCCACAAGAAGAACATTGCAGAAGGAAAAGCAGCCATTATTGTGTCTTTTGAGATATTAAAATATTCACGTTTGCCAGGTTAGCAAGTATTTTATTATGTCCCTAATCTCTCTGCATTTAAATGCACTTTTTGAAGAAAAAAAATGACGGAGCAGACCACTGCCTTGTTTAAGGAGGAAATTGACCTAGATCTAACAAGAAAGATAACGCTAGATCCTTTTTGCAGTGATAGTCAAATTTTCCTCTAGGGACGTTATGGCTATAGTATTTGTAATATTGACAGTAATCAGCATAATCATAGCATAATCATTAATCATAATATCGCCATCATCATCATCAGTATGGAATCAATGAGGAGAAATAGCGCTCTGTTCAGGGAGAGGGACGCATTTTCTTTGACATCACTGCCAATACGTACGGCAATTCAGAAAGTTCACTCTTATAAATAGCAAATACATAGTGATATAAATTACATTTATATATGGTGTTAAGTTGCATATATACGGCCATTTCTGTCATAACTGTGCAAAACCGATCCTGCAAAAAGTCTTACCCATAAAAAATTCATATTTTTAACATCACAAAAACATGCTATGAACTATAACAAATCAGGTATTGGAAAGGAAAGTTGAGTAAGAAATGGTTCGATAATCGACATGAGCCTACTCATGTCAATATACGCTTTAAACGTGGTGTGTAGCCTGTGTTGCAATGAAGTTGATACGCGTGCCGTGATATCTGAGACTGAGACTAAATTGAATAAAAGACGTTCTAAGAATTTTTGAAATGGCGCGAAACTCAAAAATTCTGAGCTTTTGTACTCAACCTATACTTATTGCACCTCTGAGTTGCAAACAAAAACTCGTTAAATGTGATTTTACTCCTATTTGGCAAATTTTAGGAGGGTGCACTTGCTCATTTAAAAAGAAAATGACCCCGCTAACGTAAATGTTTCGTATCATTTTGCACAGAAGCCTAAATCCACTTTCCCTAAATCTAGTATCGAACACAGGGTTGTCCTTGCCCGACTCTGTTAAAGCCCAAACTTACGTCAGTTCCATCGCGGCGTGTCCCTGATAAGATTGTCATTTGACCAAATAGAGAGATTTACTGTTGGTTTATCCTCACGTCTAAAATATAATACATCTTTCCAAATCACGTACCATGGACGTAGCCTACAACGTTTGTTTTCCCTACGGCCAGAAGAAAACGCAAAAGCTGACCTCTTGATGAGTTTTTGTTTATGATATTACTCCGTTTAAATGCTATCAATCTTTTCGAAATAAAGATCACCACGAACTACGTCGAAAATTTAACTTAATTATTCTACCCGAAATGCAGTAAAAACAGAGCACTTGGGAAATGCATCGTCAAGGTCTTGAATCTCGCACCTTCCTTTGACTTCAAATTAAATTAAATTACTTTAAATTGTAAAACAATGCTCTCCGGAGGACACAGGGCGATTTTTTTTCTAAATATGATACGCATATTTTCTTGAGGGTATTACTCGGTCTATAGCTTATACTTGATTCGGCAGACTGTTGCATTAAGGTGCGATTTCTCCTGTAGGGAAGAGGCAATCGTTAATAGAATACTTGAACCATATTTAAGTACAATGGGAATATCTGAGTAATTTAGAAAAACAAGCTGTATATTGCGGGCAACAATTATGAGCTCAATGAAAAACACCAAAGCGGTAGCAACATATTAAAATAGATTTTAAAAGAATCAAATGTGCTTTTTCGTATAATACATTTTGTTCAAGTTTATTATAAACGTATTATCCTCACATTGAATGCATACATATTGCAGGTATATTGTATTCATAGACACTATTATCGGTACAAATTCAATGTAAATCGCACGTTATTGACATAAAGTAGTATATCACATCACTTGTCATTCACATCATGGTGAACCCATTAAAAATGTTTACTTTTTAAAGTGCTCATTGAATCATTGTAAACTTCTCTGGGCATACGATTACTCATTAAGTTTATTTAATTTCATTCCTTTCTGTTATAAATTGATCAAAATCGAAAACACGAGTCTTAATTTCAGATACGGTAACATATCCTATCCTGGGATATACCACGGTAAAGAATAGGGCACTCGATTAGGGCAAGTGATTCTTAACGCAACATTAGTTTCTCGTTTATTTCTTTATCAAACTATGGCTCCCGGCAGACTCCATCTGATTTTCACACCGGTGTGAAAGTAATCATTGTCCGGCAGGTATCATAGTCCGGGCTCCATAGACGACGACGGAATAAAGCGTGAAACTAATGTTGCGTAAAGAGTCAACTGAACCGATTGTCCTATTGTTCGCCATTGTTCCCGGACTGTGAGCCTGGAGGACTATATCTCCTGCCACACCGGCATTCACCCATACACTTTGTTTTCTGTCCAGCCGCTCTCTGAGTAAGATTTTCCTCTTCACATTTCTAACAGGACGGTTTGATCTCCTCCACATATTTCCTCTTGTGACGTCCATCTAAGAGCTACGTTAGGTATATTACTTTTGACATTCGAAGGAGGTGCCCAGATTTCTCAGTTGCGACCACAAATTTCTGTTGCAATGATCCTTCATCTATTCCTTCATACAGAGCATTGATGGAAATTATCATAGTGTAAAATATTCTGCAACCTATTATTGAGACACTTTAGAATAATGATAATGTTATTTTTGTCAGCTTTTGTGACGTACCAATATTCCGCATCTCAGAGATAAATACATTTGACACACTGTTGAACAGTTTTTGGACCATAGGAATAAGCTTCTTTAATTTTTGTCGTTCTGTCAGCAGTGGGTTTGTTGAGTGTAATTGATTTGCATGCTTAGAATTTACTCTTCATTGATATCCAGTCATCTTTGTTGCGCTAAGTAATCTGTTTTTCTTGAATATGGTCGTGCGGGGCAAAAGGGCTATCGTCTGCAGAATCAAATCCAGTTAATGAGGGAAAGCGTCCATTGAATGCCTCTTGGTTTGTTACATGTTCCAGTCTATATACTACCTGGAATAGAGAGGTGAAAGAATATACCCCAGACAGAAACCCTGTAGCAACCTGTCATAACGAGCCATATAAAGGAAATTACTATTTAAATATTATAATTATTTTCATTTTATACGCAATGAGACGAACAATTTAATAAGCTTCTGAAAAGAATAGGAGCATTCTGACCTGTTACCTCCAGTTTGAACAATTTTATCCATACATAATTTATATAATAAACTATATTTTTTTAATCCTTATGACATGACATAAACGTTGGTATACATTTTAACGCATTTGGAATGTTATTTACCCCCTTTTGCTTAATTAGCACAAGAGGGGAAACTTGGGAACTTTTCATGTGTTGCTCCTAACACCAGTAAACTATCCTGGTTTATTTATTTCAGGGGTGTTTTTCTATTTATCATGGAGTATTAGCTTTTTGGTATTTCTAGAAGCCTTTCTTTCTTATCAGAAAAGTTTCACAATCCTATGCAATTATAAACCAAATCACGTTAAGTTAGAAGCAGTATATCCCCTTACGGACAAAAACCTATATCATTAAGAAAATCAAGGCTTACCTTCGGGAACCATGGCGTTCCCTTACCATTTTATTGTAACATTAAATGTAACATAAGGTGTTAAATCAAGACCTATGCAACCTCGTTTTCCCAAATGACCTAATATTCCTACCTACAGAGCGAGCTAATCAAGTTAAATTGGGCGATGCTCTTCTGATGTTAGCGATTTCACAAAGATCGGTATCACTGATTTGTGATATAGTGTTACACATGAGGTACATCTTGAAGTAAAATGACGACTGATGACTAAAACCAATCACCCACTCTGTCGGGAAATCGGTGACTAAATTAACAATAATTCCTTAAATGTATATTCTGTCTTAATCGATTTCATACTGATTTTCCTTTTCGCCTTTAATTCAGAAAACTGTTAGGAAGATCTACACATGCACGAAAAACATTATGATCAATAAGCTGTCATTGTTGACAAAACTCCCTTGTTTTAATATGATAAACTTTGCTATTACAAATGAGTGGTGAATATTAAACATTCAAGTTTAAGGTGCATTTCGTGATTTCAGCACCTTCTGTTTTATTCATTGATCACTAGATATCCTTGAGAAAAGCTTATTCTCGAAATTTGAGCTGATCCCGATCTTGCGGTTTTGTGTTATCAGCAATTGCTCGTTTCCCACGGTCCCATAGGCTACTGTGCTGTAATTTCTGTCCGTTTACGGACAGAAAATACAAAATTGCGAATTTCTTACAGATGCGACCGAATTTGCACGTATGATTGGACACACGTGGATAGCTAAGGCTAACGGTTCAGATGATATAAAAATCTCAACATTTTAAGGTAAGTCGGGGGACGAGGCTGTGGATCACGAAATGCCCCTATAAGTGATTACTTGAACAGTAATATATAAAAAACAAATGTTGTGATACATTTTATATTTAAAATAATTTCTTAAAGTTATTAAGTTCATAGAATTGACCACGTGAAAGCCTACATATAACAGTAGTACAGTACTTCACGACACAAAGGAATACGCCGTTTAATACTCCGCAGCATGAACAAAGAGATAACCCTCTTGCTATTTAAGCAATATTAATAACTTTTAGAGTAGCATCAATATCACTCTCGTTATCATTATGGGCAAACTCATGAATCTCCCCACATGCAAGACAAGTAACAAATGTTACTTAGGTTCTGTACATAGACTTTTGATTTAAAGATGATGCATAATTTAATAAAATTGTGTTCATTCTGTTTCTGTCATGGAAATACCTGCTTACATAAACAATGTGGATTCTGGACGTTGTCCTGCTTATAATAATGTTTATTTTTCGTATCTGGGTTGTGTATGTAGCGTATTTAGTAAATTAAATGCGTAGAATTGGTATTTTAGCGCTGGTATCTTTGAGAGAGGTCGACAAGGGAACTCTTTTATGGAGAGAGAGAAAGTTAGAGAAATCGCGGGGAAGAGAGAGGGGTAGTCGAGTGAGAAGATAATCGTGATGGTGTTGTAGAAGAAGAAGTAAAAAAGAGAAGAGATGGGGTATAGCTGGATGGAGATGAACGAGTTGACGGAACACCCTTCCAGAAGGTATTACAATAATTTACCTTTAAAATGGCGGCTCTTTTGGAAAATGATGGTATATATAAATTGGCATCACTTTAAAGTTTTCCATCACGTATTTCCATGAACTACACAACCCAATGGTCGATGTTAGATATGATTGCAAATGTTATTATTCCGGCCCTGGCTTGTCGAAATCTAAGGTCCTTTTTCACCTAATGCTGCAGCATCAACCGAAGCTGTGTAAAGGGCTATAATCCAAAGGAGAGAGTTTGTGCTAAAGTAAAGTCAAATCAAATTCCATTCAGAGCACTTTGTTTATTCAGTTTACTAGTACATTTTGATTTTGATTCGATGTGCAATAAACGCACGAGCTTAAAGGCTGATTCAGAGATTTCCCGAGGAGGGTGTCCTCAATTTTCAACACATTTTTTACATATACATAATTATTGCCCATAATACTAATCACTGTGTGAAAAAGCTAAGCTCAGTTCGAAGTTCTTCATATGAAAATCACAACTTGGTTAAAAATGCCCGGATCCGGAATTGTTGTTGTACACAGTGTCCTATTATACTGAAATACTATACATAAATGTTAATACTGCATCAAAATTCATCTCAAACTTTGGAATTGAGCATTTTATGTGACTATCTTTAGTTCTAGGAGGACATTGATTAATACACAAAACAAATGCATTTCGAAATGTCTGAGTCAGCCTTAAATTTTTTATCAAGTTAGCATTATACAATGTTGCTCATAAAGTTGCAATAAAATATTTTACCACTTTTTATGGAATGATTTATATTACAGTGTGAGTTATTTATGATATATAGGGTGTATATCGCCACATTTCTTGATTGACCAGTCTCTTCAGAACATATCACCATGAATTTTATCAACAATTACATCAAACTTTTTGAAACCTTATTTTATGTTGATATCTACTCCACATATATTTAATACAAATACAATACAAAACGGCGCACAAAATTCTCCCGCCGAAAAATGGAAAACCACTTTCCCAAAGGACTTTTTGCGTAAAATGTGTACATTGCTGAAATAAAACATTTAAAAAGGTTACACTAGTACGATTTAAGGGGAAAAAACTTTGGAATAGAGCCACCAAAATGCTTATTTATGCTAATTATCATAAAAACGCTCTGGTCGGTGTGATTTTTTCCCCACCATATTATGCGCAACTGAAAATTAGGCCATTACATAAAATTTTGGGAAAAATAACCTCGCGTTAAAACATGGCGCGCGAAAAACAAAATATTGGGTCCACCTCCCTTAAAGTGCTAATGCGAGCCATCGCAGTCATATCATGGGTGCGGAGTTCACTTTGTGATCCAAAAACAGGTAGATCTTCTTTTGGCGGCAGGATGGAGAGGTTTTGCCCAGAGTTTGAGAAAGAAATCGAGAGATAGAGATTTTTAAAGAACGTCTGTTGAATTTACTAGTCACGAAATGACTCCAGTCAAGTTACAGACCAAAAATAATAAGAATTTAATTTTACAATGGAAGAGGCAAGCTCGTCAGCATTAGATTACTCAGAGACTGAATGGAAATGTTATGCAGGTGATATCAATCATTCACAGGCTATACCGACAGATTTTGCCCAAAGGCCGTCATTAATAAACTAGTAATTCATTTTACCTGGAGGAGTGCCTCGTGTAAAATACTACATTTATCAAACTATCAGTTAGTGGAATGTCGCTTATCACTTGCAGCACTTAGATTTAACGAAATCATTTGGCCCCCAATGTATCAATCACCTTCAGCACAAATTAAAGTGTACTTTAACGGTCCCTTTACTTGAGTTTCCGCTTAGCACTGAAAATCGCTAAAAATTGTTTTCCTAAGGATATATTGTAAGAGTAAGTAAGAATACGTTCTATGGAAGCGACTATATCATTTTCAGACAACGATGAGATCTCAACTGAAATAAAAATGAATAAAAAAATGATCAATTGAAGATCTCGCCCTCAAGACTATTTTACTGAATGTTATAAAAATTGCATTGGGACAAAACATCTCCTGCGAGGCAAAAAAATATAAGAATAATGAAATCAACAAATACAAAAGTTATTGACTACATTATATAAATTCCATCTATGCATGCAATGTGTATTAATTTAATCGCTTTGCATATCCTGGATTGAATTTTATGAGGTCGTAAGTACTACTAGACTAGCAGCTTTAAACGTGCCAAAACATTCCTACACGCAATTGTTGTTTAAAATGCACGCTTAGACATGGACCCTCTATATCAGTGTAAGTAAGTTAGCGGTCTCAAATGTGGTGTCACTATACATCTTTGGAATCCTTATGACTAGACGGACAATATGACAAACTTTTCAGCATGTTTGGAGCATTTTAAAAGTTTGATCCCCGGGTAACCTTAAATTGGCCCTTATTGAAAAGGTGACACCACAATTTGAGAAAACTAACACCTTGCATTGATGGAGAGGGTCTATACTAACTACCAAAGGTGTCAAAGCTTAGATGTAGTGGGGCATGAACGATGTTGTGAAAAGATGTTTATTTTAGGAGTTTAATATACTCGCCCTACATACACAGTAATATATGTTTAGTGTATCTTCTTTCAGATTAGGTATGATGTGGAATTCCCAAATTGGGAGAAATATGTTTTGGAGTGATGCTATGTGCGTAAGTCAAGCGGGCAATACAAATATGTTTTTGTTAGGAGAAAGTCAGTGGGTCCCAGGTTGAAACCTTGAATGGTCATTGGATTTATCGCTGGCTATTGATTTATGTTGTGTACAGACTTGTGTTAAAATTAACTTCCAATCTCTCAAAAGAAACGACATTTCGCCGAAGTAAACCGAAGTAAGCTATTTATATGACGGGTTTTAAAACCTTAAAATTTGATATCTTCTGCTTTGGAAGGAAATGTAATTATTGTTAACAAAATTTGCGGAATGTCACCGTTTTAGATGACTTTCTCCAACAGTATGATGTTTACTACTCTCTAAATGCAAAATAGTGAATTTCATTCTTTTGGAGTGACTACAGGGCCCACTCCAAAAGAGTGAAATTCACTCTTTTGCATTTAGAGAATAGAACCCCGTTATTGGCTTTGACCTTATTACATCATTTGCTTTCAAAGCTTTTCAAAGCACTTCTTTGGATCCTAAATCGATATTTCGCAAGGTATGACAAAAAGTATGACATACCCTGCCTCCTTAAATAAAGCGCTATTCCAGTTTCATCGAATTACTAGCCTCGTACCAAGTAGAATCATCCCTTAATTCAATTTATGTTGTCAAGGTTGATTGTAGTCAAGTTTCTCAGCGACACCTTTCCCCACAAGGGATATAGTCTCCTCGTGTAACAACCCACCAAATCGAGTAAGTCAGACGAAAATGACCCCCCTAATGAAAATATACGTTTCGTATTCACAAAATCTAGACAGTTTGCCTTACTGAAATTACTGTTATCTAAAAATTAAAAACCATATTATTTGCATTATATTCCCAATCATGGATCTTTTTCTCAAAATGTATGACCTTTGAAATTTAAAGTTCCTACATACAAAACTAGTGAGCCCCCACTTTATAAGCCAAATAGATTGCAAAATTAGATTTCTCAGTAGAACAATCAGCAACAACAACAAATTTAAAATGCATAAGAGGCATTTTAAAACGATGTTGGCTCCAGCAAAATATCTTCTAAAAATGAATTGCCTTCGTTTAAATACATTACAATTCAGAGAGAAAATTATGGCGTTTCATACTAGCAGTAAAATTTGCACATATGCAGTTTTGAAAGTGGGACCCGCTTTTCATATAGGGGCTTTTTATTTTAAGTCAAATAGGAACTGTTCCCCGCCCACCGATGCTATGGAATTTCATTAACGTTGTTTCTACTTCTTTACAATCTACTACCCCAAACGGCACCGCAAAACTTGTCTTTAATTCAAATTAAAAGACATTCAAGGAAGAAGGCACATAAAGATAACAATATAAAATAAACGGTCGTACTAAATCATTCTCATATGTTCCCAACAAATTGCAGCAATCAATATAAACTATTGCTCAATTTACCCATAGCGTTGCCTAGCCTAATACAACTGCTTTGTAACGCATCATACACATCACTATATTTGAAAACGATAGTCCTGGGATATAATTACAAATTTAACTTCATTACTTTGTCATAAATAAGGCAATAGGCCAGAAGCATTTTTCTTCTCCTTTTTTAAATGCACTTTTGGTATGAAGTTTTAGTTTTAAAGTTCAAATTTTATTGGTGTGACAAAACTTTAGAAAACGCTGCAGCATGTTTTCTAAATACAATATTCACCCGTTTACGATATCCCCTGTAGGGTTATCGTTTTGTTTCGGGTTTATTCGATTTGAGTAACTGAGGCTCAGGAATGCTAGAAAAAAAGAATTCTTGGAATGTAATTGTGGAAGCCAGCACCATCAATGAATACGACTTTTTTGTTACCATATTTTATATGTTTCTGTAGCAGAGTGGCGATCTGGATTTTGAAACAGACGTATTTCTATGTACATATTAAAGCGTACAATTCCTTTGGCAATTCCTTCATAATCATTTTAAATTCAATGTGAAACACATTTGTGCAAATAATGATTTCAATGAAATTCAGCCTGCGTATCTAGAACAAAAATGGTTTATCCACTCGATCCCACGCGCATTAACGAAAACACCCTGCGTTAATGTTCCTACCGTTTTAGATTTGTATTTATTTACGTATTTATTAGTTTGAAAATTCCGAAAAACAGTCAACTTGTCTGCATAATTGTTCTCAATACTCTCACATTCAAATCGCTTTATCTCGTTTATTGGTGTCTGTTCCAAACTGATCTTACACCAACCCCCCTCATTTTCTGATGGTTCATCGTCACTCCGATTTACTAGGTATACAAAGTGTATCCAAAATGTGCATGTATTCCCAGATAACAATACAATGTTGGGCCAATGTCAGTCCAACTCAGTTTCAGCATTGGACAAATGTTGGCAAACAACATTGGCCCGGCCTTGTTTTGTCCAATAGCCCAATGTTGGACCAACATTGTCATTGGGCCAACATAGGACCAACGTCGAACCAACGATAGTAATTTCTTGCCAACCTGTATGCTTATTACTGACAATTAATTTTGTAGGGAGGAGTGGTCAGGACATTTCATCCCTACTTTTGAATAATGTAGGGAAAAATACTCTCTCATTATTCGCTTTTGAAGCCAACTCAGTAGAAGAATAAAATTATTAATAAGCAATAATGTCATAGGAATAGATGAGATGTCCAAACACCACGCCCACATATTCACAATATTGGGCCAAGGTTGGGCCAGCGTTGTATTGCCAACAAAGTTTACATGTAAATTCAATGTCACCCCAACGTTGGTCCGACGGTGGCTTGCCGACCGCGACCGATCCAATGATTTGCCGACATTGGCCCAATGTAGTCTTGCTATCTGGGTTGTTATACTGACCTTGATATTTATTTGTTTGTTTGTTTGTTTTTTTCATAAAGCATATCTGATTTACTTCATACTGTGAAGTGAAATTAATAAAGCGATAGTTCACTTGCAATTATCTTTTTTACATGTAGCCGTGATTTATTGTGACACTGACATTCCAAGCGAGCAAAAACACTACAGGTTGCACTGTTCAAAACGCATGTGCCCTGTCCAACGTATTTCGAATAACAACGAAGCCAACTCAGTAGTTTACTTGGTGGTGGAGTGTGGTACACCTTAGTTTTCGGGTACCCCCACATTGGTACAGGTAAATTCACTGCTAACTCCATATTACAAAATACGAATATTTCAGGAATATTTTGACAAAATATGTGATGATATTGAACATTTCACAAACCGAATTGTATAGTGTGTAAATCCTCTTTAGAATGTAGAAGAAAAGGCGTAGAAATTTTAATAGGGCATCGATGGTAAATTGTGACTGAAATTTGTGGGGTCAAATGGCGCCACAACTATTCTGCAATCAATAAATAGCCAGATTTGCTTCGCTGAACGCAATTCATTTTAATGTGATTTCGTGGACAGAGCGCAAAACAGACTACTTGATTCAAACGACTGTAGCTCGGTCTATACCTAACCGATGTGAATGATCTTTGCAGCAAATTAAAGATAATAAACTAAGCTTTCAGGTGATATCGAATATGTTACATATATGTTACTTTAAGATTCAAAATGGTGGATAAAATCAGGGTCAAGTTTTTTTTTACTCACCCTGTATACTGTATATACTAAAATTGTCGTGAGTGGACTAGACAGAAAACACTTTCCTGAGATCGTTGACTGCTCTAGGGACATGGAAATAAAAAATGTGTTTTCCTCAAGTCCATCCCGCGAGGTAAGAGGGAAAAATACTTATTTATCTTGTTTATTTACTATAAACCGACGGAAACTAATGTGTCTTAGAAAACACGCGTCTAATTACGAAAGCGATGAACGCCCTCAAGCCAGGCTGCACGTGTTACAGATGTTTGGTATCTACATGAAGTAAGAGACAGAAAAGTGGATAAAGAGGAATAACCAAATCAACATTATCTTTACTCTAACCATTGCTTCATCTCCTTTATCAAGAGTAATCGATTTTACGTGTAATAAATTAACCATCTACATTTGACGCGTTTGATTTAATCACATTAGATCTGCGGATTGAATTTCAATTAAGTCAGTGTCAATGAACCAGATGTTATAAACTGTCACAATAGACGTTGATGTCAGCATCCAACAGGCTTTTAATTAAACCCTTAGACAAATGCGCGCGGGTCAACAACTTGCAAATATTGCTTGCTTTATGGAATGTAAAGGAACGGTAGAGCATGTTATGCTAGTCTTTTACTAGTTTTACTCTAATAGCCATAAACGAGAAAGACAGGTCCGTTGAATACTACTTCAATGTGGAATTTTTATGGTGAATATGAAATAACATTTTCCTAGGAGAAATCATATAATTGTTTGCAATTGACCACTACACGAGTACAAAAAAATAAACACACATCCACAAGAAGAACATTGCGGAAGCAAAGGCGGCCATTACTGTGTCCTTTGAGATATTAAAATATTCCAGTTTGAGACACTCAAAACTATTCGTTATTTTAATCATATGAGCTCCATCAAGAATCTACCCCATTTCGTATCCAAATCGGAGCAACTTTAACTTAAAATTTGACCCCTGTACAACTGAAACTGACCTTTTTTTTTTTTTTTTTGATTTTAGCTGTTTTTAGCCTAAAACTCTGAAACTTTAGGCTGTAGACATTACAAACTATACCTTTCCTGAATTCCTATGGTTAGACACATGGTGTGGTAATCTTTTCAACATGATAGGATCACTTTAAAAATTTGACCCCTGTACAACTTTGTCTTGGCCCCCCTCTCCTTAAGGCACCGTTTCCAGCACTTAAGAATCACGTTTCAGGGGTCCCTGTCAGGCTGTCAACATATTTTAAGGTGCATTTCGTGATTTCAGCACCTTCTGTTTTATTCATTGATCACTAGGTATTTTTGAGAAAAGCTTATTCTCAAAATTTGAGCTGATCCCGATCTTGCGGTTTTGTGTTATGAGCAATTGCTCGTTTCCCACGGTCCCATAGGCTACTGTACTGTAATTTCTGTCCGTTTACGGACAGAAAATACAAAATTGCGAATTTCAACGAACAGATACGACCGAATTTGCACGTAAGATTGGGCACACGTGGATTACTAAGGCTAACGGTTCAGATGATATAAAAATCTCAACATTTTGTAGATAAGTCGGGGGGACGAGGCTGTGGATCACGAAATACTCCTTTAATCACTCAAACCTTTTGTACTTGAGATGTGTTACAAATGTCTCCTAGCTCTCAGGCTATATTTTAACTGCACAAAACACGTTAGGTCTTATGACAAATCAGGTCTTGGAAAGGGAGGTTGAGTAAGATATGGTTCGACATGAGCCTGCTCCTGCCAATACGCTTTAAACGTGTGTGGGAAGCCTGTGTTACAATGAGTACAGTATTCTTATATACGTTTGTAGATGTTACGTGCTCGGACATTGTGAAGTTGATGCGCGTGGTAGGACCCCAAATATCTGAGATTGAGACTAAATTGAATAAATAACGTTCTAGGGATTTTTGAAATGGCGCGAAACTCAACATTTCTGAGCCTTTGCACTCAACCCCTACTTTGTGGTGCAAAGGAAAAATCTTTACACGTGATTTTCTTCCTATATGGCATATTTTGGGAGGGTGCACTTGCTCATTTAAAATGAAAAATGACCCCGCGAAAGTAAGTTTAGGGATTTTTTACCCATAATCTTTTTGTACAAAGGCCTAAATCCATTGTCTCTAAATCTAGTATCGAACACTGGGTTTCCGTCCCCCACTCTGTTAAAGCCTAAACCCTCGTCAGTTCCATCACTGATGATTTGCATTTGACCAAGAGAGATCGAGTTACTGTTGTTTTATCCTCACTCAAAAAATAGAATGCATCATTCCAAATCACGTACCTCGGACGTCGCCTACAACGTTGTGTTTTCACTACGGCCAGAGGAGTACACAAAAGCTGACCCCTTGATGGGTTTTTGTTTGGACACTTAGTCGGTGATTACAGACTTCCTCGCAAACGTTGATTTTCGCAAAGTTTACGAGGTATTTGCTTACTGTAAACAGCGACCCTTTTAATAAGGATTATTTTTCTCACGAATAATACTAACACTTCTAATTTCGAAAACGGAGTAGTTTGCCTTAAGAGTATATAATTTTCGCCAAACAAAAACATCGCCCGTACATACGTCTTATTCGGAAAGAGTTGTTCCTGTAGTAGAGTGTTTTTTGAATTGAGAAAGTGAAAGTTCACTTTTAATATATCATAAACACTAAATGGAAAATATAATTAAGGAGCAGTTACTCCACTTGGCAAATAACTTGCAATAGATTTTTAGTAACGTTAGTAATTTTGTTTAACTGACCCATACAGTGTCCATGCTATAAGACACGCGCCCGTGACTTTTCATCGGCCCGTCTATCAAGACGAAAACCTTAATATACACTGCAAAATTGTTGTCTAGCATGAAGACATGTCTTGAGTAGACGTCGTAATTACGCTTCTTTGTGCAAATCACATAATACAGGGTGAGTCCAAAAAAAATTGACCCGGATTGTATCCTCTATTTTGAATTTTTAAATAAGATATATCTAACATATGTGGTGTTATTGGTAAGCCAATTTCATTATCTTTAATTTGCTTCAAAGATAATTCCAGTCGGATAAATATAGACCGAGCTACAGTCTTTTGAATCAAGTAGTCAGCTTTTACCCCTATCCACGGTTTCCCATTTAAATACACGATGGCCAACTAAGCAAATGACTCTCTAAAATGATGATAAGGGTATTGTCTATGTTTATGTGAAATATAGTGGTATCTCAAAGGTGAAAAAGTCAGTGATAATGGTAAATTCTTCGCGAGGGGGCAAAGATTTGTGAATGAACCGACACGTGTATTATACCGACAAACCATTTTTTTCGGCAAGCTACGCTCGCCCCCCCCCCCCCCCCCCCCCCCCCCCCCCCGGCTACGGCCCTGCATGTTTGGACTAATCAGCTTGTCTATGGTTTATGTTTTCAGTGTTGCCTTACCAAGCTAATTTGCAACACCATTTGCAAGTGAGGTTACAATCCCATCTGGGATTTCTTTACTAAGCACCGATATGATTGTGGTATCAATGGACACCTATGGGCATCTCATTTCTATTGATACCAAAATACACGCCAACATATCTTGAATAACGAACGTTGAATGCTTTCAGAAAATTAACGATCAACGAAATTTACACCGCTCTTTTCAATATCATTTCAGATATGGTTCAATACTGAATGCAACCGACATCATAGATGACCTTATTATTGGCTACGATTCCCGCGTACGTCCGGACAATGGAGGTGAGTATTACCCAATTACATTGCTTAAAACCAGGGCAAGGATCCCTACTATGCTCTCTTCCGAGCGATCATGATGCCACGACCTCGTCTGACTTTACCAGGGCATCCCAACCACATCTTTGTGTGATTATTGGTACTTTCATTCGGCTGTGAACGGTTTCGATGATCATCACGTTACTTTTTTAATTCACTTCGAAATTGCAAGGAGGAAATAGCATTGTTACCAGACACTAACCATTCACTTCAGTCCATACTTCTAGGTTATTATCATGTTTAAGCAACTTAACGAAATCAGTAATGGAATAATTTGTAGGATAGTAGTGAAGTTAATCCCCAACCGACGACGTCAAAAGAACACTGGCCCATAAGAAAACACCCCCCCCGGGGGGGCCTTATTTCCATCAAATTTCGATCCAGGCAATGAAAAGTGTAAGTCATTATTTTAAAGTCAGTTATTTTCTTTTTTTTCAAAAGAGTGATACCATTATAAGAATTGCTAATATGCCAGTGAATATTCCCTACCGCAAATTAAATGATCCGCGTAAGGGAACGAGAAAAAAATGTTTATTTTTCGTCGCAAACAAATATGAAAAAGAACTTATTAGATCCACGTCTTAAATCAATTGGAATAATTAAAAAGTTTAATCGTGAAACCTGTCACAAGAACTACGATATTTCTTTTCTTCAAACCTGGTTTGCTTTAGAAAATAATATGCCGAAAATATAAAAATGCGACATGTTTACAATATTTAAAGTAAATAACTCTTACTATTTTGGACATTTTACCAGATGCACTCAACGGGATAAACAAAAGTTATGCGATCATTTAATGTCTCAGTGGATCGGAAATTGTCGTGTCATATTGGTTAAGATCAAGTAGGAACTCAAAGAGACTAGAGAGCATTTCCAGAAAGAAGCGTCCCCCGTTTTTGTGGGCCGCCAGCTATAGCTGGCAGGACCACTTAGCAATCCGTGTGAGTGTGTATGTATGTGTGTTTGTGTGTGTCAAAATTGTTAAGTTATGATCATTAAAGTAAAATATCAAAAATTGAAGTTTTTTTTTTTAAATTGACCTCAATTGAAAAGTTTAACTTCAATGGAACCAAAACTTCTGTCATAGGGCACAATGGGATCCCTCATCTGTTGATTAGGTCAAAGGTCAGTTTGAAAGGTCAAAGGTCATGTGAGGCAAGTGAAAAAATGGGCTAAAAATGTAAAATGATCTAAATGAAAAAACTTGAAGTTCAATTGGAACCAAACTTTTGTCACTCATAGGTGCACCATGCGTCCCTATATGTTGATGAGATCAAAGGGACGTGCATGGTCAAAGGTCATGGGGCGGCTCAACAGTTATATTCTTTAATATAGCGAGCGCGAAAGCCGAGAACCGCGAATTCTGTTTTTTTTTTGTTTGTTTTTGTTTAACCGGATGTTTGCATATTGGACTGCGCTTACTATGTATTAGATCACACCGAAGTGAATAAGCTGAATAGACTTCGTATGAATAAGGATCATTAAGATGGTGATTTAATATTAGGCGTGCATGCTTTTCTATGTGGACGCTTCGATAGCAAGTTAAAACATAGTTTTGGTTTTCATTTTTAGTTGTGTGTTCCAAGAACCCTTGGTTTAATCGGAGGTCAGTAAATCTGCTCTGTCCCTTTCAAGGATTGCAGTTTCAGAAAATACACAACACAAGAAAAATGACACTGGAACACAATAATGCGGTGGAATTTTATAAAGCTTTTACTTTTGAAGAAAATCATTAAAACAGAAATCATATTTTATTATTTTGTCTTGCAAAAAATTATAAATTTTATATAAATAATGTACCTGTACGGTCACCTTGACCAAGGCCAAAACCACCTCAAACCTACGGATTCAAACTCCTGAATAAATAGACAATACACTGTGAACTTGATAACAAATTTAAAAACAAAGTATTATTTCATTGTGTGTTTAAATCACTCTCATTCAAACATCAATTAGGTCGGCATCAATAATCACAGATTTATCTATAATTAAGTTGTTAATTAATGAACTACATAAAACTTACGACCTGGTGTGTGCCGCGACGCGGGGTGCAGCAAGATTACAAATTAAGATGCCGAACTTGCAATGAGTCCTGGCGAATATTCCAGCGTAAAATTCCAATTTCCAATAGTGGGGACGTGTCCACGGACGACTGTCCTACTGAAGAATACCAGCTCCTAATGACTCCAGAAGCTCGGAGGTCGACTAAATATACGTCAAAAGTGCTGTAGATGTTTATCCTTGGGATAACCAGAGGCCACGAAATACGGAAACGGAAGACGGCTACACAATCGGACCAAAACTGTTGGAGATGCGACTATCTAGACAATGTCCACCATTGGGAGATTAGTCTAGACTGTTGAGTACGGTCACTGTCAACTTGAAACTTGCCTAAAAATGGAGTACGATGTTATGAAAACTCTCATTGGAGTAATGATGTTGTGATACTCTCCTGACTCATCTTCCTCTCACAGGGCTTTATATATCCTCTAAACAATACTAGAGATCTGGGTCCTCTCTATATGAGTCATATGCTAAATATAGTCCATTACATCATAATTCAGGATTCAGCTCCAATGTTCCCATATAGAATGTTAGAGACATCACCCACACACGCACTGTGCCTGTAGATACAGTAGGCGCCATATATAGTCAGAACACAAATCACTTGAGTTAGGCTATTCTGATCTCCTAGTCTCAGTAAATTCCAGAACATTCTTCGCGGTTCTCTTGACTTCTAATGCTAAATACACACCAGTTATGCACACGAACCAGTATATTTATATCATGTACTTATACAATTTACACTATTTTATGTGCTAATTTATTGAATTAATCTTGCTCAAAGTGAAATAAATTCATTGACTAATCTGGGGCTGATAACATACCAGACTAATTCACATTCTTTATACGGACTTGACTGTCCCTTTCAAACTTCACCAGTTGTGTATGTCAAAAAAGACCACGCATGTATAAGACCACGCATAATACCTGTCTACGAACGATGTACCTCACCAAAGACACGCAATAGATAAGTTCAGTAAGTCCTAGACCCAAACACGATCTTCACGTGCATGTGACTTTGAAGATAAATATGAAAAGGGCTCCTTTAGGGTGCCAAGACAACATGAATTTGATGCATATTAGGTTGCATTAATAATGCGATTATAGTTGATTTCAAAATAAGTGAGACCTCATTATAAGTTTCAGGTCTGCTCATTCACCGTGAGAGGTAGGAGGAATTATTTTAATGGCACAGATAAAAAGTTTGTGATACTCGTAAAATATATAAAAAAAAGCAATGTAGCTAGTAATAAATTTTGACCCAAATTACATTACTTTACATCTAAGATAGATGGATGTTTCAATTGATGTCTCAGGATGAAAACCCAGCATTTATTTCATGAACGTTGTTATTTGAACATGACTTACTGTTGACACTGCAAAATATTCCCTTATCATTATCATTGAAGAAATAATGCATTCTTATATCGATGCACAATAAACAATTAAGTTTGTATTGGGTCATCCAAAAAATGGGCCAACCTTGTAGTAAAAAAAAAGGGGACGATAATAGTCAGTGCTCCAACATTTAAAAACGGCTTTAAAATGGAAGATAGGTTACCTCGAGAGAAACTTTTTTTACAACCAACAGATATCGATAGTCTGGAAACCAGGATTACGAATCCAGCGGTCGTAAAATTCGCCTGGAGTGCAAAAAAATAGAAATTACGCAATAAAGATGACGTAATCAAATTTTGGAGTTGAAATATCTGAAATGTACTATGTATTCTTGCCATTTGTAAAATAGTCAGTTCTAAGCGTTTTATTTGACTTGTTGGACAGCCTAGATAATATTTACATTTGGTTAGAGAACGTTTAATTTCATTTCCCATTGACACATGTACAAAATAGACGTTTTCAATTGCAATTTTCTCAAACGTAATTTCTCTGTCTATCCGGGTCTAAGAATACTTACTATTTTCCTCTGGTACGCATATTTATTCTAATTTATTCACATTTTTACACTTTCATATTACATTTGGATGTTCTGAGTAAGAAATCATGTTTGATTTCAAAATATGTACATCTAAGTCTTCTATTTCGGCCAATTGGCTGACTCCTCAATAATTTGACTCCACATGTTAAAATATATGGATTTTTAAACAAATTATTTCATATGATCTTTGCATAATATCTTTAAGACCAATACATTTTAGAACCTTAATATGATATAATTGCATGATCTGCGAAAGAAAAAATAATCTGCATTGATGTTGTACAAACTTGCAACTCAAGCTATTTTTCTCGCATTTGTACATTTTAACAGTTTTAAGCTCCACAAGGATTGCATACTTCCACTAGTTGCCGGAATTTGTGACCACAAAACAGTTTTGGATATAGATTAGAAGTCTTCAGTGATGTGTGCTTTTATGTAAATATTGATTATGATTGTCAATGTTTACATTAGGAGCCCTCTGTTTTATTACAGGCAAGTCTCACAATATAATATCTAAGCAGACACTACAATAGAAAAACAATCAAATTGCATTTTGCGAAATTAATTCATAAAAAGTTAGAAAAATCCAATTAGTGGAAAATAAATTTAATTGCAAAAATAAAAAAAATGTCTGCAATTTTAGCATGTTTTCCATTTTGGGGTTATTAATTCTATTATTAATAGCTGCCTGAGATGCTGTATATACCTAAATGCAGTGTCAGGATAGTATTGGGCCTTAAGTCTTCCCGGTTCAAAGATTTGTTCAACTTCATAGAAATTTAAAAAACTTGTTTAAATTGTTGATTAATTTTGCACAAATCCAATATGGCTTCGAAGCAAATTTTCCCCATTTGGCCATATTTTCGTATGTGAGACTGCAGGCATTAACCTTGTATATATACCCTGGAAAAAGATTCAATAAAACATGAATACGACGTTTTTATCTATGGTATTGGTTGAAGCTATTCTGTTTTTTTTTTTTTTGTTTTGTTTTTTGTTTTTAAATATTTCAGCCCCTGAGAACTGTAGAAAAGCACGATCAGGTCAGGTGTCTTTACCAATGTTTCAGTGAAAATGAAGCCAATAGGAATTTTGATAACTACATTGGATAAGTTGTAGCAGACACCTTGGATTTCAAAATAGAAGCATATCATGTCGCCCTCTGAATTTGCTCGTATAGGAAAAAAGGTGTCAGATGGGTCAGGTTATGAGGTCAACGAGAGGTTATTTCGGTAACGAGATACAGAGTAGTAGCTACTGGGTTCCGGGGGGGAGAACTATTGTGCTTTTTGTTTTGTTATCATCGCCCAAATTCAGGAGAGTAGCCAACAAGCAAAGCACTTTTAAAATATTGGCAAGGTTTATCTCAAGTTGTATTATACTAGTTAAATAATCCATAAATTACCAGCGGGGGGAAGCAAACACCGCTTTTTCATAATAATGATAATAATAATGTAAGATTAATGACGTTAATTTTTTTTTTCTAATTTTGTGGAGGTTTTGAAAAACTTTTTAACCTAGTCAAACAAAGGTTATCTTAAAGATGTTTGAATTTCTTTTAAATAGATTTATCATGTGAAAGAAAAAACGATCCAAAAGTTTGCATACAGAGTGGTTTATGTTAGCGGTGTGAACAAAATGTTTGTATAAACGGTCCCAAAAAATAGTCCCTATTGATGACAAACTTTGACCATGACTAAAACTCACTTTGATGGGTGTATTTCTTCCCCTTAAATTATGTTTACAGGAAAACATTTTCCATGTAAGACAGTTCATCATTTGTTGAAAGAGAATGCCTTTCTCTAACAACAAGCATTTGGTTAAAAAGTGCTGAGTCAAAACAGCCAAAACAAGAACGAGTCCTTAAAATGGACAAATCTTCTGCATTTGAGTGCACAATTGTGAAATTGAAACAACAAATTAGTTTTTAACACTATATTTTAATAAATATATGCAAGGCATCAATCATAATGACCAACCTTATTGTGAAACAAAAGACATTCAGTTTCATGTTACTTTTTCTGGTACATTGGTATTCTTTGAAGTAGAATCACATTGCATGGAACACAAAGCTTCAGTTACCATACTTCCCTTGTTAAAGGGAAATTCTTATCTAGTGCCAAGGCACAAATCACTATGTGTAGTAATACCTGTCCTGTCATACATTGCTGTACAAAAGTTGTGTCTGTTTACCACTCATGAAATATTAGTCTTCATGCCTATGAAATAGTTCTATGCTATCAGTGTTTAAATATACTATACAAACAATGTACTTCTCTTAAACAATTGATATTATAACATTGGAAGTTTTATTTGGATATAAATTGGCCTATAGAAGTCATTCTACAAGTTTTAATTTGTCAGCAAATTTTGCAATCTGAACCAACACACCAATCAGACAACTGTTACATAGCTACCTCTAGGTTAGAACTAGTCTCATATAGTGCAAGCAGCGAAGTCACTATCACTAGTGGGCAAGTAGGGTATGTATATCACTGACAATGGCCATGTATGGAAATAGAGACTCTTGAACTCAACAGACAGTATCAGTAACAGATGAGAAGGGTAAACAAATAGATGAGCTGTGTACACACAATTAAGAACTGAGTACCACTGCTGAGGGTTTGGTCAAGTCAGGATTAATCTTCTGCCTGGCAGAAGAAAAAAGTTTGCACTTTTAACTGGTGGCCACTTATTGCAACATAATGTGAAAGGGAATCCTTAATGTTGGTATAATGCAAAACATTTGAAATGACCTTCAAAATGATTCAGCCTTGTAATCCCGATTACGTAATGCTTTTCGTAATGATGAGGCAAGAAGTGATACAGTTATGGGTCATGAAAAGAAAAGATAATGCTCTATGAATTGATTCAGGTGTGGGTCATGAAAGGAGAAGTAATTTAAATGAAGCTTTAGGAATGAAACTGATGGAGATTGATGAATGCAAGAAATGCTTTCATGAAACATTTGCGCAATGTGATTCTCTTGCAATGGGTGGTTAAACTGAGGTAGAACGAGTGAGATGCACGTGCATTCTGGAAGAAGGGGTTCTTGTAAAGAGAATGCAAGGAGAATGCAAATGGTGAGGGGTCAAGATTTGCCTCGTCATCGGGAGACCCTACTGTACAACCGTACGGAAGGAATGTCCATCATTAAATGGCAAATACCCGGCGTAAGATTACAGGTTAGTAATTTAAATAAAGGAATACATTGCAGAATCATTGCGATAACAATTGAATTAAGCAAAATAATGTTAATAAAAATAATGACTCGTCTCACTATCTTCTTTTTCAACTCGTAAAATAGAGGGCTTGTACACAGAAGACGAGGCAACCGAGAAAACCAGTCTTATGTCTCAGAAAGGAATAGAGTCAAAGTGAAGGATGTCATCGACCAAAGAAGGGAAAGAATCGTTATGGTAAATGAAACAGTTTGAAACATGCGCTCAACTAAATGAAGCAGACTTAAAGTAATGAACTTTTTGGAAAAATGTTGGCCACTTTAGAAGTTGAAAAGTGCAACTTTTTTGGGTTGGTTTGTGCAGATGTGACTGATCATTTTTACACACACCGCTTGTTGTTTAGAAAAAGGCATTACCTTCCAACAAATGATTGCACGGTATTACATGGAAAAATGTTTCCTGTAAACAATAAATTACTTGATGCGATGAAAATATTAACGGCATCAAAGTGAGTTTTGTCTGACAAAAGTCTGGTAATCCCAGAGGGGGGACTTATTTTGGGGACCGTTTATTGTATTAATGTAGCTCTACCAAAAAAACCCGTAAGTTTTATTTGGATATGTTAAAGCATATTAATAAAGCTTTGGTATACGAATTACCATAAAGTGTCAATTAAATAGAGTGAAATCATTTATACCGACGTTTGTCAGGGACAGTGTTGAAACTTAGTCAAAATTTCGTTATTAGACCAGGGTTGGAAAAAAAAACAATAAATAACCAAAAAAGATGGTATAGTGCGTTTAAGAAAAATACTTCTTATAAAGTTTTTTTTTTCTTATATCCAGATTTCGTTATAATGAGCTAATGTAGCTGGAAATAGGAAAAGGAGGGCTCCCGCGGGATGAGAATTATATTTTTGACAATAAAACTTATATCTGGGTTATGTTTTGTTAATTATGCATAGAAGTCATAATGACAGTCAATTTGTAATCCGATAAGATCTTGGTGCTAATCTCCTTTTTTTTTTTTTTTTTTTTTTTTTTTTTTTTTTTGGGGGAAAAATCAAGGTACGGGCGACAAGCTGGATTAGGATTGCTGCCCACAATGGCGAAAACATAATACCACCACGTCTCCTGGAAACCGACAGTAAAAGTAAATAGTTGCATGGCGATTTAATTAAAGGGGCCCCTTAAAGGGTTAGCAGCGTAATGCGAGAGAATAGAGAAAATGTGGTGGAAATGCATTTTTTTCATTATAATCAGGAAGGTGTGCAATTCATATAACGCTTTAATGTTGAAAAACAACCACCAAATAGGAAAAACAATTAAGATTTGAAAGATATTTGTATACCGTCTCCCGCAAAAACGACATCAGCGACGGCATCTCAAAATCTGCACTAAACAGCTGATTGCGGCTTACACCAGAACAGAATAGACTAAAGATAAATATTGATGTGTTTGAGGTCAAGCTGTATTGATAGTGGTGCACAATATCACCACTGTGAAAATCAGTGATATACAACGGGAAAGGCTTTTTTGATCTAAGGGCGGAATTTTGATACGACGTATAGAAATTACAGAATCGGATTGAAATGAAAAGTACTGTCTGTGTCGTTAATTACACGGATTCCAGCAACCACTTGCGGTTATGTTCGCTTATTCCATGCCAGTACAAATAATATTTAAAAATATGAATTTTGATGATTTTTCGTGTTTCGATAGCAAATCGCTTGATAATCTCTTTTAAGTCTAAGTTTCATCAGAAAGTTCATGTGCAAACCTGAATTGAAAGTGATTTACAGCGAAACGCTGGAAAGATAGAAGAGAGAAAATTGCAAAACAATCAATGTGTCCAAGTTGAGTGGGGTTTTATCTGCCCTATGCTGGGTCCTAAGACGTATATAAGACAAATCCAGAGAAAGCGTTCACAGTAGGCGGTGGCTGGGAATGGAGGTGGATACAAAACGGGGAAAATAAAGGGTAATTAAAATTCAAGAGTTACGTTTTCAGCATTAGAAAATCAATTTCTGCAATTTGTTTGTTACTGAGCTAAAATTGAAAGATGTTGGCCAATATTGATTCCTCCTAAGATCTTTTAACTACATTAATAAGCATATACTTGTAATAATTTAGTTATATAATCAAACAATTCATGAAAGGTTAAATTAAAGTACTTGGTGTGTGCCTTGTTGCTTGCACCTTATAAGAAACTCGCATCTGTCATATTGTTACCAACATGCTACAATTCCGATGATACCATGACTCTGCTGAGAATTTTGAACAAGAAGATGTCCTATTGCTACCGTCTTGAATTGGAGCAAGGTTTGAAAATAAATGCCAAATATGCGTTTTAATGGTCAAAGGTATTATACCTCATTCTTGGGGGAATTTTTACACTTAATCATAAATTTTATTAGATTATAATTAAAAAAAAGCAACAGGGACCTGACACCATGCCAGCTCGCATAATGAAAGAAGCTGCCCTCGATATTGCACCACTTCTAACGAAGATTTTGCAAAAGTCTCGGGGGACACTCGTATAGTATAACCTGATTTTGTTAATACCAACATTAAACTTCATTTATAAATGGCTTACATCAGTTTATTGTAAGACTATTATATGAGCACGTTTAGTTTAGAGAATGTGGGATGTGCCAAACACAACGATTGTAACAGCTGAAGATCTGGCCAAATCCATCGATGGACTATAACGGCTTGATCCAAATTCTATTATGGATTTTTTCTTCAACAATTGTTTGATCGAGAATAACAAACAAAAACTACATCGTAACGTTACGGCGTAACCGTCGTGTAAGAGAAACCTCAATTGGGTCTTGTGGATTGTAAAAAACGCTCCAGTTGTGGTATAGACAGTCTTCCGATTGGGGTACCCGTAACATCCAGTGGTACCCCAGGAAAGGAAAAACCATGATTGGCCTCTTACTCTTTCTGAAATTTATAATGGTATTACATCCCATACTCCTTTGCACTGTTAATGTACTATCAATCTTCCAGGCTAGTGACAGCACACCAAACTACAAGAAAAAGACCATGACAAGCTCTAACAATATAATGCCGGTCATGAATTGGTAGTAACGTGTTCAAACGTTGACAACAGCATATACTGAGGTGATACGCAAGGCGGTCGATCCTGATGGGGCACTCCCTATTTAGAGTGAAGGGTATGTGCCTCCGCCATGTGAAAGTTGGGCCTTTTACAGAAAAAGGGGGTCATTCGTAACAAACGGAATCAAACACGGGGTCATTGGATATGAAGCTTAATAAAAGGGAACCATTGGATAACAAACTGTATATTGGGGTATTGGGTAGAAAATTGGCAAAAGAGGGGCATTGTGTACAAACATTTAAACTACAAACCAGTTCAAACTGCCAAAAAAATCTTGTCAACCTGGGTGGTAATTGAATAAGCAAAAAGCCTGTCCTTGTAATCCTTTAGATTTGTAAGAATTACAAAGTATAAGTCAAGGTGCCGTGCCAATTGGAAGGAAGTTGATAATTGATTTGAGCTGGAATTTGAAGCAAAATCCCAAAATGACACTTGCTATAAGTGGGTCTTTTGGGTAATGTCTTTTGAAATAAAGGGGGCATTTGGTAGTGGAAATAGGAAAGTGGAACGTGAATAGAGGAAGTAAGAAAAGTGGATCATTGGGGAAACAAGTCAGCCACATTAACTCTAAAGGAAGGGTGATTGGTACAAGCTTTTGAAAAAGGGTGGACTTATCCCGAGGCCATCCATGTCAGCATGTGAAGTGCCCCAATCATAAATGCTGATTACAATCTATGAGGACCCAGCAGTGTATGTTACCGCCTTATGCTATGTATGAAATTCAAAAATACTGTCACAACCCAATAATCCAATGTGGTACCAGTTTCAAAACCAGGATACATGCAAAACTACATTGCTTGCCTGTAATTTGAATTTATGCAAATCGATACAAAAATACGGCAAGGAAATAAAATTTATGGAAATTATCTTAAGATGTGCCATATTAGGCGCTTAAAGCTACTTTAAAAGCCCATGCAGAAGCACATAGACCGAGAATTATTAACAACAATGTGGAAAGGTGTTAAAAATGGCGGCCATTTTGGATATATGCTAAATTAGGAATCTTTCGCCGATATAAAATACTTTAGAATCTTACTGTAATTTGGGGACCTTATAGAAATGAGTTGTGGTTAACAAAAAAATGCAATTTGTTGGAGGTTAACCCAAATGTGAGATTAATTTTTACAAGACTCAACGTATTGTAGAGGTGTATGTTTCTGTGGTAGTTGTCTGCCTCAGATATTACTGAATAAAACAACAGAGGGCTTCCTGAATGTAAGGTTTGTGACATCAGAAGTTACATATATCTTTACCTCAAAGGAATAAATCAAGCCTTCCAAAGGTTCCAATCTATGTCAAAAACCCCTTTTATAATTCACAGATTCCAGAAAAACTAGTGAAGTATACAAGCCTGTGAAGATAAAAACTTTTAAAAAGTAAAATCGAGAAAAGAGTTTGACGTTGCAGTTTAGTACAGGCATCAATGCAGATTATTTTTTTCTTTCGCAGATCAATGGTAAATTTATATAAGGTTAGTGTTTAAAATGCCTGGTCTTAAGATATAATGCAAGGAATCATATAAAACCAAAACAAATTTTTTGCCTATTTTTGACAGTGGAGTCAAACTTGATGAAGTCATCAATTTAGGCCACGAGGACGACTTAGGTGTAACATACATTTGAAATCAAAACATAGATTTCCTTACTCAGAACATCCAAAGTATATGAGAAGTGTTTTAAAAATATTAATAAATTAGAATAAAATATGTGCTTACCAAGAAAATTTAGGATACGTATGTACACCTCGGACAAACAGAGAAATTACGTTTTGAGAAAATTGCAATTGAAAACCTATTTTGTTACATGTGTCAATAGGAAAATGAAAATTAAAAGTTCTCTAACACAAAAATGTTGTAAAATTATCATATAGAGTCTAAATAAAGTGTGAAATAGAGCTTGTGAAAGACTCTATTCAAATATGCCAAGAAATAAATAGTAAAAATTTCAAAGTTTCCGCCCAAAATTTGATGACGTCATCTTTATTGCGTAATATCTATTTTTTTGCAATCCCGGCGATTTTAGACTCTGGCTTCGTAATCATGAGGTTTGTCCAAACAAACCATGTAAGGTTTAGTCTGCAAAAAAGTTCTGTCGAGGTAAACCTCCCTCTTTCTTCTACAGTGCTTTGAAGCACTGACTATAAGCGCAAACGGATTGACCACATCCCGGCCAAGAATGGCATAAGTCCTTAATCATTACAGGAGCATTGTATAATGAATGCATCGGTTTCCAATAAGCCGGTTCTGGACAGGAACTTTGTAACATGGTTACAATATGTTTTGAAAGGCACAAAGGTAGTCTCTGCATGGACGGGGTTGAACCCCATATCATTATCAAAAGTCACACCGTCCATATATTGCAAGTAGTGTCACCTCTAATTTGCAATTACATTCGGTGAAGCGGTTTGTTTGTTCGGTATTCTATTTCATATTTGTTGAGATATTCTACAAAATTTAGGGAATTAAATATTGGAAACACTCTCACCATTTGCTAAACGCTCCCTTTCAACGTGTTCACACTACCTCCCCAACCCCTAATCACTCAACTTTGCTTAAGATTGGGCTGTATATTAGCGTATAAGATACATGAAGATATTAGACTTTTAGTTCTTCTCTTTCTTTTTTGCTCTCCTCATATAACAAGATTTCCATTTGCTTTTTAGTGTTTGAGTAAAAACACAATTGGCCGAAAATATGAAAAACTGAAGAGGGTGGTGAATTTGAGTGATAACCTCGGGTTTTTTTTTTTTTTCAGCCAACTTGGTTAATGGTTAGAGTTATTTCATCTAAAACATGGTAGAACTGTCTTAAATGGGATTTGGTGACACTAACAAGTTCATTTGTACTTAGACTTAGATTTAGACGTGTCCTATACTCCAACTGTGCTTCAACAAGACATAGAGTTTAGCATAGATTGCCCCAAATTTACACCTAACATCTCATAATTTACTATCTAGAAACACTGGATCTTAATCGGAATTACTGCAATAGTCCCTGACATTAAATGACCCTCATCGGCATTCTTTGTTCTATTTGTTTCTATTTTAGTGTGAATGCAAGGGCCAATAAACTGTTAACCCTTAAACTTACAAGTCGTCGCCCGCATCACATATGTCGACATTTTCACATTTTTTGAGGGGTGTTTGCGAAATTCCGCCTAGTTACATAGTTCGTCGCGTTTTGCCATCCACAAACTTTCAAAACGTGAGGGTTGCACCTAAATAATTAGTTATAATTATATATTTTTGTCATTTTCTCAAAATCATCATATACCGATTTCACATATGTCGTATTTTAAAAATCGCCATTCATTTACACGTGTTGGATTTGCGTTTCTATTTGCCGTCCCAAACTAAACGATTTCACATACAAATCTAATTTGACGTAATGTACATCGTTGCTGTATGTGTAAAACCAAGCTTTTCACATAGTGATCTATTTACGTACATTGAAAAAAAACGGTTTGTAAAAACAAAAAATAATGTAGTTTTTGAACTATACAATTGGGATTCCATAAGGACATAACTTGGTAGCCTAATTAAGATCATATAATTGTACTTTAAGTTGCATTTATGGTTTATATTGGACTTTTAAATGTTTTCTTCAAAACCTAGTCTAGATGTGTCTTTTATGCTTCGTTTTCACGTTCGACATGACACGTCGCCGGAAGATTTTAAATTGCGATTTCTCGGGAAACGGTTTTGGAAACACGACAGTATGTGATGGGGGCGACGACGTGACTGGTTTTGGAATTTTAAAAAAAATGTACGAATGAACCATACTTATATAATCAGAATTCTCATCTACTCGGTCAAAAATCATTCATCGCCAAAACAGTATTACGTGTCCCACGTTGGTTGTTAGTTTTTTGCACCTACACCTTCAAAGTATTTTAGAACTATAAGCAAACAGAAAAAAAGTAATGTAATTGGTGAGTAGAGCATCACACGACATCAAATTACACCTTCAACTATTGAATGTTAGTGTGCATCAAATCCATTAAAATGAAATGAATGCAATAGACAGACAAGAACCCACTCGCACAAGAAGGTCATCAATAATGCAGTGTAATTGAACACTGAGTGAGAAGAGGTTGTGATCCTGGATATTATTCCTTGCATACGCATTTGGGATATGATATTAATTTTCTTTTAACGAATGCGCGGTTCAGAAAGGAAAATAAACTTGGGCTCCAATGAAACAAAAAAGTATTTATGGTTCATCACACTCAGAGACTAAAGTGATGTGAAGGATCGGACATCAGAAAGAATCGACTTCCGTGAGATCATCAAAAAAAATCCACGGCATGCTTTAACGGTTACGTAATCAAGGCGGTGGCGGCCAAGACTCATTCATTATAGCAACTCACCAAAATGTCAACCGAAATTACAACAATACTAGGGCAAACCACAACCCAATTTAATGCTTTGATGTGGGTCGGTCATGGTGTTCCCATGACCACACACACTACCTCATCCTCGTTCGTTATTCATACAAAAAATCAGAAAGAAATTAACCCTCAGTGGAGGTGATCTTCAACCTCCACGGGTTTGGAATCGGAAAATATTCCTTGACACATATAACCAATTCAGAAGTTTCCCTCAGTGATTTTGCTTTTTAACAATGTTAACCAAATGGCGTCGTCTGAAAATTTGGATTCTTGGCGCATCCCCTGAGGGGAATGATTGCACTAGATGGTTAAAAACGCATTATGGTTTATTGAGGTTAATATATTTGGCTTGTTCCTGTATCCATTCCAGTTGAAGAGTCTGGGGTTCAAAAGGTACAGTGAAAAATATTGTCAACGGACATAGGTGTACAAAATCCACAGTCCAAATCAAGCCCTCCAGAAATTCTCATTAAACCTCCCTCCTACATAATTGCACAAACAAAAGATATGGCTCTGAATGTAGATCGGAAATCAAATATAAAGGAAACTGCAGGGATCACAATATCATCGATGGCAACTGCTGTCGTTATGTTGTGATGCAGACCTTCAGTGTAAGTTAATGAGTTTAGAAGTGGATTTCAATTCCTGTAATAGCATTTTTGATCGCCTATCTTAAAGAAATCTGTTCGCAACACAAATTCTTACACATAGCATTACTTCAATGCTCTTTATAGTGTGGGTAATTTTAACACTGGCCTCGTTCGTTCGTTCGTGTAAGACATGGATAATGATTTTAGGTGTTAGGATTAGTTGAGCTATGAAGCTGATCCTGTGCCGCATGTATCCATGATATGGACGCTCCTAACATGGTCTGCTTTGAGGCTGGGGTAGATTGGGACAGTCAGGGGTTTTCACCCTACTCTTATTCGAAACTTGCTGCGATGTACATTTTTTGACTTTCTGTACACGGGGCCGACGGATTAACGTCCCCTCCGAAGGACGTGGTGCTTTCATGATTCATTTGAATCCAAATGAACCATGGAGGAGAGCGGTATTCTGATTTTAATCAATAGCTAAGAGTTAAGTATCCGAATAAATCTCAGCAAGTGTCCCCACAGAGATTCGAATCCGGGAAATTTGCGCCACAGGCACGAACACTAACCACTTGGCCACGCTCTCTCACTTTCAACTGAAAAAAAAATAGAATAAATAGTATAGAGATGATTTTGTACCAGATGGACAGCAAATGCAATAGAACAACGTTATGTTGGGGCTTTTTTTATTAGGGGGAGTGAGGGGGAAAGAATTATGTAAAACTGCATGCCAACATCTTTGTTATGTCCCACTGAGTAAGAAAATATATAGTTTGCCTTATCAAATTGCGGTTCAATAGATAATAATGGTTCAAAGTCATACGGGGTAAACGATTTTAGTGTTCCGATTTGTGAGTCAAATTTCTTTGTTCATTGTATATAAACGTAAGATGTGAGTCTAAGCAGTCTAAGTTCTGTGCTTGCATAGTTATAAAGCAAAACGTGGTAGAGGTCTACAAGGTCCATGGCAGGTTACCACAATCTTCCCTGAAAAGTCAACATTAAAGTGATAACAGCACAATTTTCAGAATTCGAGATTTTTGTACAGTTGTGTTGGTAATTGTCTATTAAACTATACCTGCGAATAGTAATGATCAAAAGTGCGTATTTTTCATAAAAGAAGTGATTTTGTAATTAGAATCGATATCCGCATTGTAATTCAACGGAGGAACTGAAAACGCAAAATTGCTGTCCGTCCATTGTGAAAATAGTGCCACCTCAAGAAAATGACCTCTAGCTTGACTTGCCTGAACCAACGGAACAATTAATGGATGAGCGCTATTTCCGGCTATTACATATTGGAAGGCCGTTTCCAGCAGCTGTTGGATTATTATCGGGATCTCCGATCATAATCATCCTAATTACAAAATTCCTTCTTTTGCGATTCATAGACATGTTCGAGCTTTGCCATTCAAAGGTGTAGTTTACTAGCCAGTTACCAATGCAACTGTGCAAAAATCTCACATTTTTTTGGACAATTGGTGGCGCTCTTCAAAATATGTGCAGTCATTGATTTTATTAAATGGTGAGGGTTGAGGGAAATATGCATATTTTCTTTATGTAGCGCGTAACTGACTAATTTCAAAGGAAATCGGAGCATCGGAAATCTCTACCCCCAGTATGACCTTGAACCATTATTAGCTCATATCTGTTGAAACTCAAGTCATAGATAGGACAAACTATGCCTTTTCTTAATCAATGTGACATAGCAAATATGATTGCATACATTTTAACACAATTCCAATATTTTTCACCATTGATCAATGCACAAAATTATTCCCCCTCATTAGAAAAATCCCCAAAGCGGATTTTAGCGGATTTGGGGATATGTTGTAGTAGGGTATATTTTGCTCATGCTATTTAAATTCCAGCTCTATACTATTTTTTTCTGGACTAGCACCAAATATTTCTTCAAATTTATCACGATACATTGCATTTCCAAAAGTTAGACCAATACAACAAGATTATGAGTTCAAATTATCGCGTGTCGTAAAACTACCGGATCACCCCTTGTCCACTTATGTGTTAAAACATAATCTTCCTAAAATCAGATGTTTTCTAAGATTTGACTGTTTCGAACAACAAAGAAAGGACACAGAATAGCTGTATCTTATTAACAAATCTATAATATCAAGATAAGGTTTCAGTTATCTTACGCGCCTGACACAAATCCAGCTTGTCCTTCCAAAAAAACCTGGAAAACTTTTTTTTGAGACATCATTCTCTGTCTCATAGTTAATCGTATTTTGATGATCCCTCCCTGTGATTAAGGGGATTTTAGTTAAGTAGCGCTATAATTGTCGTGAGTAGAGTAATAGGGACAATTTCTCACTTTAATAAAGGTGGGTAATATGTTTTTGTATGCGATATATTTCTTTGTTTTTGACATTCGCTTTTTTTTTTATTCACCCGTATATTATTATACCCAGATCCCACTTCATCATAATTAGGATTACAATACATACAAAGGCATGGCATGTGTCCTTCAGGGTAACATGTACTTCTCCTGCGAAGACGACATTTGACTTCGGGCATATCTTTGGGCAATTAGAATCGAATCAGGCGTCAATTATTAATCCGTGGTCAGTACACCCACAAGTCATAAAACCTTTTAAAAAATTTTACAGACATCAATTGCCATCCATTCAAATTATGCATCGCGTATAAGATTGGATTGAATTCCCTGTTTTGCCATTGGTTCTGCCTATCTATCCATTTGACAGACACCCATGAATGAAGTACATTTTGTATTAGTTAACTGTGTAGTACGTGTTGGGGTCCACTAGGGTTTTTAGTGTATTTAGATCACCGATTTAAAAAAAATATGAGTAGCACTGAAACACTGAGGTAAAACACATTCATCCATAAGGCAGAACATGTGGACCCTCATAAAAACATTAATTTTGAAAACTGTTAATTGACTATTTCATTTAATTACGCGCAACGGATGTGATCACATTTGGCCGAATCCGTTTTCACTATTAAAATAGTTACAATCGATCATTACCCGAGCAATGCTTTCTGTTGAGTAAAATCTTAGTCAAACTTAACACAGTGTGGTAAAAACAACAGCACTCCTTCCCATGCTGACGAGGGTTAACTACCATTTTATGGGTGCAACGATGTCCACGTATCCCTTGTGTTAAACCCTCGTCTACCAAAGGGGGTGGGGTAGTTACCACCTTGGCACCCTACTACTATTTTTGCACCCTACTAAAGCCTAATGATTTAATATTATATTGCAATACGCGAATTGTGGGTTGGAACGCGCAATGCAGTGTGGGATTCAAGATTTGCCGAATAGGCAAGATCCATCTTCCTGTTTTCCCAGCGTCCATGCTCGTGTTGTTCGTGTGTAACACTCAAGAATATACTGATCAGAGTCGGCGATTTTCAATACATAAAGGAGTTCTTACAGTATTTTTTCATACATTTCCAGTATTTAATCAAGATTTTGAATTGTATTCCAACGAATCCAGTGATTTTTATCGCATTGAATAATATTTGATATTACGGCGAGAAATGTACATCCGAAGTGGTGTAGTGGGCTGCTCAATTCGGCACCATTGCACTGTGGTCATATGCGTCGTTTCCACCATGAACTTCACATTATTATTGAGTAGTACAGGTACGTAAATTGTCACGTAGCGTTAACGTACTAAATAAACCAAATAATTTTAAAGAAAACTTAGCTATTAGCTTGACTTCTTAATTATAATTGAAACATTTAGTGCAAAATTGCAACAACTATTAAATTCATAGAATTTGAAGAAACGTATGCTCAAACATCAGTGAAAAGTAAACACGAAATGATCAAACATCAATGACAATGTAAATTAATTAAGTATCATTATGATTAAATATTTAGGGAGGTGTCAATAATTGTAAGATGCAACTAGGTGGTTTCGTTGTAGGGTCATAATGCCGACAATGTTTTGACGTAGGGATCATGTTCAGCCCTGCCCTGGCCTCGTTCCAATAGCATTACAAGTTTTATGTAGCAAATGTTGTCGACATACGCTATCCACCAAGCAGGCATGGATAGCTACGATGCTTGGATGATAGGGCCGTGAACCATTAAAATCGCATACGAAAAGGACATTGACCCAAATAGATAGCAACAAGAGGGAGGGTGCATGTACACTGATTAAACAAACCTGAATTTGGAAAGCTCGTTGCCAGGATTAATTTTGACAGAAAAAAATAGTGGAAAAAAAGTATTAAAAGGGAAATAGACTTGATGGAGGAAATTTGGTCAAATGGGAGGAAAATAATAATTTTGGCTTGCAGGGAAACTTGACATTTTTTTCCAAGCCAACAAAAAGGTATACATAACCATCAAAAAGAAGATTTTAGCGCATCAGTCCGTACATCTTATCTCATTTCATCCATGCATGGTGTTGGACAATAGATATTTGATGTAAACGTGCGGGTCAAACAAATGTTGACAGACTGAGGTTCCGCGTACCGCCATTGCTTTATTGATCGTCAAACTACGTACTGTCACTGATAGCTGCAATGATTACCCTAGAACCATGAACATGGTATAAGACGTAGGTAAAGCGCTGCCCCATTTGGTGTATAAAAGATTACTGTATGTTGGCCTATGCCATTTAACAAGGTGAAATTACTATTTTTTTCTTAGGTTTTTCGTGCCATTTCACATTCTGTGATTCGGTTAGTTAATCAGTGCATATGAGTGGGTTGCCAGAACACAGAAGCCTCTGCCGATTGTGCATTTTGACACTTTTTTTCCAGACTTTGTGCTGAATTTATTGTAAATAAACTGATCTTTAAGTGAGAAGAACTGATTAAAGCTAAGGTGTGTTTTTGTTAGCACGAAATTGTGTAATTGGTTTGTTTACTTCTGCGTGAATCAGCTGTGCATTCCGCGCCACACAGCTGATCGCCGACACGTAAAACCGGAAGTGGATCTTTGCCTATTTCGGCAAAGCGTGGACCCAAAATGCATTGCGCGTGCCAAATCCAAAATTCGCGTATTGACAGTTTACGTTTTATCAAAAACAAACAACACCGGGGTAAAGTGTAATTAGGTACCGAATGATCCCAAAGTGATGGATGGGAGTTGACAACACCCCCTCCCTTCGGGTGGAACATACCAATGTTCCATTGTACAATTGCTTGTATATCACAGAACGTGATTTTGGTACAAGAGATAGCTATTATCCTCTTTTTTCCAATGTCACCAAAATGAGTACCAATCATTCCAAGCATTAAGCATATCGATATTTAGCTGGTAAATGAGGCAAATGACTATAGTATATGGAGTTGCTTAAAGGTGCACCGAGAGGTGTAACATAACAGGATGTCCCTAAAATCGTGAAAATTTGAGTTTTGCACTATATTGGAAGCTTTCTATCAAATAATATGCCCATGTGAAATTACTAAGCTGAGGAATTATGTATTTGGGAGAAAAATTGTGAAATTCTAATTTACTATAGGAGCAAAATAATTCAGTATTAAACAGGCTGAATTTAGTATTTGCTCCTATAGTAAATTTCTAATTTACTATAGGAGCAAATACTAAATTCAGCCTGTTTTATACTGAATTTAGCCTTTTGGTTTCACTTTCAAGTCATTGCTGTAGTCAAATACAAGGTAGGAAATCTATTGGGGTCTTATCTATATGAAATCACTACATATGACACAATGTATGGATGCTCCAAAAATTCTTCGTTGCACCTCTTTAAGTGTTATAATAATAGTTTTAGCCAGTCCATTTCATACTATCAATTGTCCACCCTATATCCAGTATTTGCATACTTTCCTTAACATAGGAATGGGAATGTTTGAACTTATGTTCATACCAATAGAAAGAGGAAATCCTGTTCAATATGGCAAGTCAAAACAAGTCTGGAGTAAATTATACTCTCTCAAAATCATTACTCTCTCCAGTTTAAACTGTATAAATCACTGATGAAATCAGTTTAGCTATATGTGTGTGGGAGAGACATGGGAGATTATGAAAATGATAACAAGTAGCTCTATTCAATTCCATACAAAGAATAATGAAAATAAAATTGCCATGTGTTTTTGTCAATGAAGAGAAAAAAAAAACTCGGAAAAATGGAAGTGGAAGCAAGACGATGGAAGTTGATTTCTTACGTTTTGAGGATGGACGACAGCACTTGCATGACAAAGATAAGCTGATCATGAGAGCAGTAAAAAAAGAAGGATGCTCTGGCGCCCTAAAGAACGACGTACAGTAGGAAAAGAGAGATATGAACACTGATTATACGTGTATTTGAATTGACAGTGATAATCGTCTGGACCGCGAAGACATTTAATTTTGTGTCCTTAATACCAATCCATATTTGAAAGATTTCAGCCATAATTTGCAAAAATAATACGTTAATATTACATTCGATAATTGCGTGAATAGTTAGTTATATGTAACGTTAGTTCGAGGTGTAACCAAAAGGATTAGACACGTTGGGAAGCACAATGTAACTTAAGAATATTACGCTGCATTCGAATCTGAATATCCCTGATGTGATCATTATATCTATGAAATGAAATTGGATTGACTATAATCAGTTACATATCTGACGATGTTGGCCCCTACCCACCTTCTTGTGTAGACATGAATGGGCACAACAAAAGTTAATTCAAACCATAGTACTTTGACATCGCTTCGAAGGACCGAATTAGAGCGAGACTCGATGAAATCTTCAAATATTAACAAAGGCAGAGAATACGTAAATCGTCGACACGAAAACCAGAGGAGCTTTATCGGGGAAATTACCTTTTGTTGGGCCCAAGGTTAGAGTTACCGTCAACGTTCACAACACAGCACCAAACAAGAGATCGGACCAGGATTATAATTCATAAAGTTGAGGCGTACGGTGTTTGTAAAAGGGAATCTCCCAATGAATAATCGAAGAAAAGAGGAGAGGCGAGTTTAAATAGAATTGACCCATTTCCGATGCCGGAATCCAGATGATAGAGCTAAATTTGCGGGTGCAAATTAAATAACCGGCGTTAAGAATTGTCACGAACTTAATATCCGGCAATTACAAAACACCTGAGTTAAAAACTTCAAAAAAATGACTCCGAAAGTGCTGATATCATAGAAAGTACATGACAACGGCTCTACTTTCCACGTAAGTAAAAAGGTAAACTAAAGTTCAAATAACTTCGCGTGCAGCTTTTTAACTTCGCTGTTAATCGGATCCCTATTAGGCTATTGTTATCTGAGTTCTAGCATTAATCTAAAGTTCTAACATCTGTTTCTGGGTTTTGTGTCGGTCATCACACACAATTCTTTTTCACTATTTTAAACACCGGAAAGGGTACAGAGAGAATCGAATAGTGCTCCGCTATTTCTTGTCATGCATTCCAATGAATGGTAGGCACAACAAAACAGATGCTATAAAAGCAGCATTTTTCATTATGCTTTCTTAAGGGTTTATTTATGTTGTTTGGTTTGTTTGTGTTATTGGTTGGTTTTTTTTACTTTTTCTGAAAATTCACTAGGGGTAAATGTAAAAAGTAGCTTCCTGTAGCGGCAGCTCGTGCAGGACTCCCAATGAGCAAAACCTAACAGGTGTCCCGTTTTGTAATTCAAGCCCTTCAATCGACTCATCAGCCCAACTTAGATGGGACATGAGGTAAAAAAACTCGACATTGAATGTCTTGTGTCCACTGTGCTTGAGCGGTTCGCCTGTTGAATTGTTCAAAGCAAGGGTTTGATAAACTAGGGGAGCTAGAAGTTACGATCCTACTTAATGACTGCCGTTATGAGGAAAATCCGGTAGGAGGAAATACGTAACTTCGTCACACATTGTAGGTATTTGTAGGTCATAACGTAACGTAATTGAATGCATTATAACCAATTGAAAAAAGTGAAAACAATTAAAATAAACAAATCACGAAATGGACAATCATCCCTACATGTTTCGCACCGTTTTGTTTATGATAGCGAAAAAAAAGTTAATGATTTTTCGAAAAATGAACAAATGGCCAAAATTGAAGGATAAAGACGAACTTGCATTTCCATAAGGCTTAATGTACGTGTACATTGAAAATTGATTGTTGAAAATGAATAGCGTGCTCATATACGAAATATAATTAGGATTTGGAACGGGAAGCCCAAAATTCGTGCCAAATTATTATTTTTGGTTGATAGAGGCAAAATTGGACGGGACAACATAAAAAAAAACACTTTATTTAGTCCTGAAATCAAATTCCAACAGAGTGTATAGTTTATGTTATCTTGGACAGAAACATCGTTCTACTTTGAATAATAAATTTCAAAATTTTGAGAAAGAACATTTCAAAAAACGGCGAAAGCTAAAAACAGCGCTTTATTTGTATTATTTTCTGATAAGAGATGAAATTTATATAAAAGTTTAATTAAGTGAAATCTTGCAATGTGAGAAAAATATTAAGATTGAGGACATTAGTTGTACCTGTGTGTATTGTGATCAAAATACCCAACACAATACGTAATTCTGCGAATTGTCGACAGGTGACAGAGTTGTCAAACAATTCGACTAGAAAATTTTAACTTTTTGAAAAATAGAGAATTGTGTTGACATTCGTAACCTTTCACTTCCGAATTTACTTAGAAGAAGTGATGAATCAACTAGACTCGATCGCTAGAGCCAAAAAGTGAAAACAGTTGTCAGATATCCATTCTCGCTTCTCAGTGGGAGCGCGTGGCCTAGCGGTTAGGGTGGCTTGCCCTGGGGCCGCAAAATTTAACAACAAAAATTCCCAGGGTTCGAATCCCGGTGGGGTCGTGGCCTTTGCTAGATTGATTCGGGATTACTTAAATCTGGATTTGATCTGTATAACCCGCTATGATTAAATACAGAATTGAAACAAAAAAAAACAGCCCATTATTTTACTTTTTATTCAACCGTTAATCATACCTCTATCATTAAAGGTGAAAACACAAAATGGTCTATTGTTTCTATCAAATTCATAGGTAAATGGGTTTTGGAAAGTGAATATTCAAGGGTTCCTCGGTTCGTCGCGGGAGGTGGACACCACCCTCCCGCACCCACCACCCCCTGGGCCGTCTACCATAAACAGCTTTACATGATAAAATTAAATACACAAAACTAACAAAAAAAATTCCATCACTACATTTTACAAGCTCCCACACACGCCAAGGCCCGCTTCGCGGCGCATGGCCGCTTCGCAGCCACTTCAAAATCCCCCCGTTAATGGGGGTCTGAAAAACGAAGTTGGTATATAAAAGGGGGCCCGTAACTTCAAGGTTCCAAGGGCCGCAAATTCTGCATACGGGCCTGCTTGTGGATACGCTAGAAGAGAGGAAGATCACTATTTTCATTGGAATAAAACAATTAATGTTACATTTGCACTCGATGCATCCTCTACAGTCATATGGAGATTGCTGCTTGAATTTTAGCGGTTAGGACTTGAAGTCTGGGATATATTAGACAAGTTAGTTGTTGTGTGATTGCCAGTAAACAATGGCAGTTTGATAAGGGAAGCTTCGGGGGATGAGAAGGCGCTGCCCGAACAATTATTAGTAATTATATTAGTATCTTAAAATGCTTGCTTTCAACACGGGTCATTCACTACAGTCTAAGTACAGATACAATACGAAAGTTCAAAGTCAGAAATTCAGAAATGAGGACACTGTCGTCGACAAACCCTACGTACCATTGTATTAATATTGAAAAACCTCAAAAATATTCGAATTTGTTTAACAAGTCATTTTCAGTCTTGAAAAGTAAACATTCAAAACCCTGGTGGACTTTCGCAGCTTTACATGACTAAATTTTACCGATATCGCAAGGAGCAAGTTGATAAGTTGATATTGATAAAACAAATATACAATTATGACGATTCTGCAGTCGATGAGAATAATTGGTTCTTCCTGTTTTATTATTGAACAATTACAAATTGATATAAAACAGGCGCGAAAAAATATCGATCCTCGTTTCCACAAGTACTCAATGCCTCTTACCAAAGTTCGAACCATGAACTTGACAAGTTAGAGCGTCGTGTTGCATTTTTGTTATTGTAATGTATTACTAGGCAAGATTAAATCTCTTTTTTAAAAGCCTATTCGCATATGCATAGGGGTTAATTGTTTAAAACGATAGCATAAAAAGGCTTCTCTGGCTTCGAGTGATTTTTACAAAAGTTGTCAATCTTGTCTTTGAACGGCGACTTCAGTCATGGTAATGGCATCTGTTTCATTCATTTGTGCTTAAACATTAATCATTGAATTCCGACACATTTAAACCTAGTGCCCCATCAAGGTTTTTTTTTCGCCTTGCCAAAACCCTTTTGTGCCAAAATATTTAATGTTAAGTGTCATACTGAATTTTGCCCTCATTTCCAGCAAAACAAGCATCCACCGGGAGAAGTACGAGCATGCCTAGTACGACGCAGGAATATCCCAGACACCTGATTTTGGTACCAATATAGGCTATGCTCATTTTTTACCATTGATAGCAAAATGAGTATCTTGTTTTTTAAACATGCAATTACATTACGCCACAATTACGTCATAAATTTCGCCTGTCAGCAAAGCTGCCATTGACCATAGACAAAACATTAGTAATATCAAATTTGCATACGGTTGTTGCTCTAAATGATGGAAAATGATAGTGTTGTACTGAGTCAAGCATAATTGCGAACGCATATAATAACAACAAGCCCCCCCACACACAACACACATAATCATCATCAGCATCAGTCGACTGCGCAGACAGGCGATCGCTAGTTTCCTCCAGTCACTTCTGTTTGGGGCCACGTTGGAGATAGGTTTATTGCAACATGTTGTTGTATCTCTTCTCCAAGAGCTTGTGGATGTAGGAGAGAGATGATGTTCTCTGTTCGGCCTGGCTTCCTTCGTGCAATGCGGTGTTGTGTAGAAAGATTATAACCTACTATAGCTCTCCCTCTGGCATCCATAGAATATGACCAAGAAAAGTAAGCTGTTTCAGTCTTACTCGGTTTATCAGAGGTTCCGTACCTGTAGCAGCATTGATTTTGGCATTTGGGACTCGATCAATGCGCTTGACGTTCAGAATGATTCTGTAGCAACATGTTGCGAAAGAATTGACCTAACTTTCCAATTTGTTTGTCAGCACCCAGGTTTTTCGATCGCCATACAAAAATACTGTCACGCCTGTTGTGTTGACGAGGCGTACTTTCATTTCGATTTGGGGTTTTTTTTTATAGCTTTGACTTTCTCCATATGCGCTCCAACTTCCAAACTGCTGCCCGGCAAGGGCTTTTTCGTCTGTTAAGGTCTGGAAGCCATCATACAACCAAGATAATTTGAAGTCCGGAGACAGGTTGATGCCCTCGCCCTAAACTTTAAGCAGTGGAATTGAAGTTGGGTGCAGTTGGTAGTCATGTACTGTCTTTTGCACACTGATGATATAAGGCCAATTCTTACTGCACTGCTGTTTCTGAATAATGTGCCTGATCTCTAGGGATTGAAGACTCCCGTAGGGCGATATCGTCAGCGATATCACACACATACACACCATAACACACCATACCTCCTTCCCCTTGAGAAGACGAAAGTCAATTATCTTTTATGACTGCAATAAAGTTCTTTCTGGTGCAAGAAGGTCATAAGTGGAAAAGCCCGCCATGTGTTACACCTGTGTGGTGCCATGTTAAATCCGTGCTGGCAGTATCAAAGCCCAGTAATGCGACCATTGCGCGTCTGACGTAATTTGACGTGTGCAGAATAAATGTCGGCCGTGAAGAATAATCTGGCAAGAGCTGATTAAAACAGAAAGTTTACTTTCCGTGAATTATGGTGCCCGTCATGGGAAAACCCGACCAACTCGGGCATTTTTGACATTTTAAATCATATTTTGTTCTGCCCCGCCCATACTATACATTCAAACCAATCCAATCTGCGCGCTGACAAAACCTGACATACGCGCAATTGATCGCCTAATTCTGTTCTAAACTATAGTATCGTTGGTGGGAAAGTTTCTGACAACTGGCAGCTATTTCACCTACTACTTGCATTCTCACCACGGCCATTTTATTTTTAACAATGAAACAAGGTTCATGCCATGTAACTCAGGTCAACCGGCAGTGGATTTAAGAGTCAGCCGTGTCAGCAGCTGCTGACAGGGCCCCCCTAAAATATTGCTCTCAGGGCCCCTCAGACCCCCAAAGTCGCACTAAAGTGCTATATTACATCGCTTCGCGACCAACGGCCCCCCCCCCACCTTAAGCTGCTGACAGTGCCCTTTTTCCTTAAATCCCCACTGTCAACCGTCTGTTTTTTTCCCGATATTTGAATGGATTCAGCGGAAATTTGTTAATGAGAGAATATGGCTTAAAAATACAAAAGCGGAAAGACCAATCAGCGAACCAATGAATGCTGCTGTTTGGTAATACATTATGATCGCGATGTATTAAAAGACTCATGCTCAAAGCTTTCATTTGAAACTGGATGATCTAACCAATCCCCAGTCAATCTTGGTTTTTATAGTTTAGGGGGTCTTTGTTTTATAGTTGAGGGGGTCTTTGTTTTATAGTTTGTGGTCTTTGTTTTATAGTTGAGTGGGTCTTTGTTTTTAGTGAGGGGTCTGTTTTTAGTTGAGGGGGGGTCTTTGTTTTATAGTTGAGGGGTCTTTGTTTTATAGGTTGAGGGGTCTTTGTTTTATAGTTGAGGGGGTCTTGGGTCTTTGGGGTCTTGGGTCTTTTTTTTTTATAATCACCCATTTCATTCCCAGATATAAACAAAAAACCGCCGTTTTTAGTGGTTACCCATAGCACAGTATTGAATAGGGAATTTGAACTTTTAAAAAAAAAAAAACATCAAAACCGCAAGTTTTGTTTCCCACTGTACTTGATGGGGGCGTATGATCAGGTGCAGGCTCTCATACGATCAGTAGAACACATACACATAAATCGAACAAGCACCTTTTAACGGTAAATTCCCTTGTATAACAGTTTGTTGCTACGACCAATGATAAACACCCATAATAGGTTCCTGTTTCGTATTCAATCCCTTCAATATACTTCATACAGCCCAGACTTAATTGGACATGATGTAAAACCCAAGCATGAGAGCAAAAAAAATCCAATAACGTCCTGAATCTTCTGGTAGTCTCCTAGTGATAAATTGTTGTCCACTGCTGCTTAAGTGAATCGCTTGTTGTATTGTTTCAAGCAAAGGTTTCATAGCGCAGAGGAGCTAGCGAGAAGCACCAGACTTACGGAAATTACATGTACGTCTGTGGAAATTCTCCTGTACTTACCATGATCGTGTGGAGATGTGTGGTTGACAAATGCTCAACTTCAGTCATTAGCTCATTAGGGAGAAAACACCTTTTGCAATCCAGGTTTACTTTAACACTTAACTGCCTGAGGGGGCTTCCCTAGGGGCCCATTGTTTGTTTTATGCTGGTTTTTTTGTAAACGCTGCAATATAGTTGGTTTTATATTTTTGTATGTGTCTAACTTTTAGTTGCGCTTGCCCAAAACTTGGTGGCAAACAAATTTCATTTTCAAATCTATTGCGTCGTTTTTGCGTTAATTAGCGTGGGTACCCCCTATGAGCCCCCCCCCCCCATTAACATAAAGGAAGTGCCCATGACAAAAATGAAAAATCTTAATAGAGGTACTGTTATTCTGATTTTCAAATGCATACATCTAGTGCATAAACAAAATAAATTTTTAAACAAAATCGAAAAAAATTCTTGCAAAGTATAGCATGCCAGTTGGTGCTATAATTTTATATACATCATGTCGCGGTTTACTGTGAAACCTATGGTAAATTAATCCAAGTACCCTAAAAAATATAAATGGCATGAGAAATTTATGTTTGTGCTTAATATGGTAAATAATATATCGTTCATTCTTCACCAATTAAGCAATCCAGCACCGTCCTAGGTGAAGCATGCCCTAGAAAATGCAGAAAGGAATTAGTGTCTTTGTCGACATTTTGACGCAAAAATTAAAATCAAGTTTTGCCCTATATTTCCTTACTTTTTTTAGTTTTTTATTATTTATTGTTGATGCCTATTGAAGGTTTTTTTTGCTCGTATCCACAAGTCATTGGTAATGGCTGTGGTGGTTGTCAGTATTTTGTCAGCGAGTATACGATCCGGGGCCGCGTGTAGCCGGGTCCCGCATTATTCCGAATAAGTTATTCCGAAGGGTCATTAATTTGAAAGTTTTAAAAGGGTCCATATTACCGAAGGTCTTATTCCGAAAAAAACTAAGGGTCATTAATTCCGCAATGACATGAGGGTCATTATCCGAAAATAACACAAGGGTCTTTTTTCCGAAGAGTCATTGATTCCGACAATTTGACGGTCATTATTCCGAAGGGTCATTACTCCGAATATAAAATAAGGGTCATTACTCCGAAAATAACATAAGGGTCCTTACTCCGAATATCATAGGGTCATTCCCTACTTCCGAAAATAACAAAGGGTCATTACTCCGAACATAACCATAAGGGGTCATGACTCGATTAACATAAGGGGTCTTACTCCGAATAATACAAAGGGTCATTACTCCGAATATAACATAATGGTCATTCTCCTAAATAACGCAAGGGTCCCATTACTACTTCCGAAAATACCAGTAAGTCCATTACTACTCGAAAATAACATAAGGGTCATTACTATTACTCCGAAAATAACATACGGGTCATTACTCCGAAAGGTCTTTATTCCGAAGGTTCATTACTCCGAATATAACATATGAGTCATTACTCTTAATTAACATAAGGGTCATTACTCCGAAAAAATAAGGGTCCATATTCCGTGACAAAGAAGAAGAATAAAAACCATATCCTAGGA